>JAHWFP010193317.1:4851-37970 GCA_023313725.1 Lithobius niger
GGTCTCCATTCTTACTTTTGCTCCACTTCTATTTATTTTTCCAAAAAAGGAAATAATGGCAAAACATATTTTTTTTTAGGGAGGAGGAGGGGAAGGGAAGGAATTGCTCAGCAACTACTTTTTTTTCCAAATAAAGAAATAACGACAAAACAGGATGGGGGAGGGAGACGGGGGAGACGGAGGGAATTGCCCCTTTCTACTTTTTTTTTTGCCAATGTTATATGTTTATCCACAGCGAGCATGGCAGCGCGAGCTAGGCACGTAATCATCATATTCTTGGAATCCGGTACGTCCGTGTGTAAAAAGTTATGTGCGCACAAGCTGCCAGGAGGGAAGTGACATCAATATGAGCATGGGTATTGGCCAGTGTTTGTTGTCTCAGGAAGAGGCGAGCCCTGGCCGGAAACGGGCAGAAGCGTTGAGTGCCGAGCCCATCACGTGATCTGATGCGTTGTATGTTCTACACGTTCTGATACGTTCTGACACGTTCCATATGTGATTGAAGGAGATGTTGGGACTTGGGGACCTTTAGACTTTGGGTTGAAGGAGACTTTGAAACTAACATAAATGAACCGTCTGTTAAAACTTGCTACAGAGAAAATTGTAGATCATCCAATTGTATCTAGAGGACGTAATTAGTTTCATTTGTGATATTCTGATCACTTCATAACCTAGAGAAAAATTATTTTGCGTAATTGGCTAAAGCGTTCCGTCACGTCGCAGGCCGTCAAATTTCTGTTTGGATTAAAAGCATGCAAATTAGAGGAGCCGCGTATACCACTCCGTCCCGTTCTGTGACGCCCCGTCGGCTGACGGACGGGATTGTCGAGGCAGAATCCTTTCAGTCAAAAACTGATCGCATCGGAGAAGTGTACGCACCTGCCGTCATCGTCCGTCACGTGCCTGCGCCCAACCTCTTTTCCCTACTAAATACAGATGCGAACTTATTTCGGTTGCCTTCTGGACTTAAATGTCGTCATGCCCGAGCGTAAAGAATTAATTACAAACAAAAACGTCAATCGTGCCGTAAAAAAAAAAGGGTTATATGATTGAAGTTTCACTTTACTTGTTAAAATGTACACGGATAAAATTTTGTGATTTTTCACTGAAAAAAGCAAATGTACAATTGAGAAAATCGCATCTGTTTAAATGCTGTTGTGCTTTACGTTTTACATATTTGATTTGTAAAGCACAACAGCACTTAAACAGATGCAATTTTCTCAATTGTACATTTGCTTATTTCAATGAAAAATCATAAATTTTCATCCGTGTACATTTTAAAAAGACACACGTCAATCATATAACCCTTTTTTTTTTACGGCACACTTGACGTTTTTGTTTGTAATCCGTGTACCTTTTTTACAGCTATGGCGTCGTGCGACAAAGGTTTATGCATGTAGCCGATTGTTGCTGCCCACTTTGAAACAATACAGCTCAGCTCTGAAAACTTGAATCTACGAAATAAATACGACATTCTATCGTCTCTAGCTGCCAATGCCGAAGGCCTCGAAATTAACAACGTTGCTTTAGTTTGGTTTAAAACTATATCCGTTTAGCTGAAATACGGATTTTTTTTTCAATTCAATTTCAATTT
Organism: Lithobius niger; assembly: GCA_023313725.1. Lineage (NCBI taxonomy): Eukaryota > Metazoa > Arthropoda > Chilopoda > Lithobiomorpha > Lithobiidae > Lithobius > Lithobius niger. The sequence goes on from JAHWFP010193317.1 coordinate 6,446, forward strand.
ATTACCTGGAGCCTTGGCCCGAAGTCGTGTACGCCCCTCTGCAATAAAATACAACACCATCAACAAACAAATAACCAAATAAACTCATCCATTGTCACACCCCACAGTGTGCACGAAATCTTCCCATACCAATCCACGCAGAGGGCTGTGACGCAGCACACAAAAATACCACCATCCATCACCGGGATGCCTCAATGGCGCACAATGCTTGCTTGCCTACACTGTTGGAACACACCGCAACACAGCATGATCACTCAGCAATCCACACACCCAGGACTCAGGTAGAACTGCTCCACACTGCTTCACTCCGCTGCTTCATTCTGCGTTCCGCCGTCATCATCCGTGGGCTACTTGGCACACATTCACCACACTTCATCACACCCATGCATGAGCGAGAGCCAGCAGAGACTCGGGGCAGGGGCTCCAGAGAAGCATTATAGCTGCACTCCCGTCGCTACGCAGTATTTAGCAAGCGCACGCAATTTTCTCATTGGCGACTCGTCCGCCGTGGTCGAGAGCAACTCCTTATTAACGGTAGGCAGGTCCCTCTTCCATCTCGACAGAAGCCACCTCTATAGTAGCCAAATCTCGCAGACACATCTAATAGCAAAGACATGACACGTGTACGAAGAATGAATCTCACGTTTTCTGAGTGGCAAAGTTCCCTAAACAAAGTTCCCTTTATAACAATGGTTAAAACAATGTAAAACAATGTAACTCCGGAATGGCTCGACCAACTGAAAAAGTGGTCTCTGTGAGGAAGAAGACCTAAGAAATTTCTGGCTTAGTTCATATTTCAGATTTTAGGTAGGTGCTGCAGTAGTTTTTTTTCTGAAACCGTGTCACACAAGAACAAGAAGTGAACACTTTTCAAATTTACATGTAGCTCATTACGTTTATTCTTGCACGGGATTGATAAAAATTGGCGGCATAAATCTACCTTCCATACCTATCTACTACCTGGCCAAGTTTGTGGTCGAAATATATTGAATAGGAACGGAGAAATTAACAGTTTTAGTTTTGCTGGAAAGAGGACTTCAATCATATATGTATCAACGATACCTAATATACTACGATTTTCTATTTAATTACCAACTTAAGGTCACTACAAGCCCTTCTTCATTTGCATTGCCAATTTGGGCGCGGCCAAATTTAAAAGTTCAGAGGAGCCGACTGAAACGTTTCGCGACGGAAACAATGTCCGCTGGACCATCCGTTGCCTTCAAGTGTAGGAACGGAACGGAACGGAACGGAACGGAACGGAACGGAGTAGTGTGCTACAAGCTTAACACTTATGTTCCCCCCTCCGCCAACCTTAATTCCACAAAAATTACTTTTAAATCAGCTCTTATTTAGTTTTAAAAATATTACATAAACTTAAAAGAAATGTCGAAGAACCGTTGGAACTTTTAAGAGACATTGCTCTATGATTCCAGTTTTTAACCAAATTTTACATCTGCATTTTTTAAAACGAACTGCACAAGAATTTTTTGATTTTTTAAAAATATTTCTAATGTTGTTTCCGGTCCCGGGTGTCCTATTCAGATCTGTCCATCCTCGGAAGCACAGAACCACACTTCAACATTTTGGTAGCAGAGGTCCGTGGATCGAAACCACGCTCTGCTATCAAATGTTAAATTGTGCTTCCGTGGATGGATAGATCTGAATAGGACACCCGGGAACAGGAATCAACATCGTATTTATTCATACTAGGCCTGGGTTTAGCCCAAAAGGTTTCCCACGTTTCGCCTAAGAAAAGTAAAAACAATCTCGTTCAAAGTCAGTCTCCAACTAACAATTGGTACACCAACACTAACTCGCTCAACATAAAACAAATGAGTTACACTTGATAATGTGTCCACATTTAATATTTGTTATTCTTTCTTAAAGCACATATTAGGAAAAAAAATCTTGTCAGGAAAAAGAACTTGTCGGGAAACAATACCTGTTGGGAAAAAGGCCTGTAGGGAAAAAGTACCAGTCGAGAAAAAGTACTGTCGGGTAAAAGTACCTATCGTTCGGGAAATGGTCCTGTCAGGAAATTGTAGTGGGGCTAACGTATCGTCGAGAAAATGGGTGCCGGGGAAAACGTGCCAGACCGAAGTGAAATGCATTATGACCAGTTTAATCGGCCCATTAGTTTGTGACCTAGTTGGTCCGAAATTTGACTGACCCAGGACCCAGTGACCGGAACTGATTCAGCAACCAGAATGATCCGGTGACCCAGACCGATCCAGTGAAACAAAATGTGGCACTTTTTGGCCCAAATTCACGGAAACTATCAATATTTGCAACGCTATAGCAGTATTAACTACATTTTTGCTAAAGTCCAGCAGGGTTGGCTTGTTAAAGTTGTTGCAGAATTTGCTGACAAAAAAATAAAACTTACTACTTTGCATATTGATGAATGGTAATGTTTAAACAGTCTGCATTTAAGACTGGCATTGTGAGAATACAAGATATACTAATTATTGTTTCTTTAATTCTTGGTAACCTCTTTCAATACGTGATTGCCAAATCTACAACAATCTTTGCTAAAAGTCTATGTGGCGTAACTACAAGTTCACTGATATTGTTGGGTTTTGTTACACTGCTGTTATCAATGTTGTTTTTTACGTAACGTTTTTATCGTTGTTCTGATGGCATGTGGTTACCTGGAATGGCTGATTGCCGTATTAACTTATGATGTAAAACCTTGAATTGCAGATAACCTGCATAGTTATAAACTTTGGACTCTTGCCTACGTCACTATACTCTACTTCTACTTAAATTATTATGCCTGGGTCGAATCACTTTTTTCGTTGTTGTATGTTTTTTTCCTTCCTTTTACTTTTAGTTTAGCGGTGTGTTAAGTAAAATTAATTTTGATATTTGTTCAAAGTACACATCATAATTGCTTCGTACTTTCCAATTTGAATTGAAAATTGAAAAAAGTCTACGAATACAAAGCTTCTCATTAATCTACAACTTTTGCTGTAGTACACTGGGTTACCGGGTTACCGACAAAAAAATCCAAAAGTAAAATATAGGGCGAAAAAAACCAAAGAAAGAAAATCCAAGGGAAAAAATTCCAAGGAAAAAATCCAGGAAAAAAGTTTTGGCACGGAATTTGGAGCGGCCCAAAGTTTTAGCAGTTGATGTTTTGCTTCCCGCTACTCGATTCAATTGCTGTTGACTCTGTTTTTTATTGATTTTTGTAGGTTAGGTTAGGACAGTTGCCTTGGCTCTAGTTTCACTAGGAAGGGTCCGGATGGGGGCAGTAAGGATACCACCAGACAACTTGTGCTGCCCGCTATGCTGCTTATGCCGCTGTGTTACTCTCGCTTTTTTTTCTTTTTCTGTTCTTTTTTGTTGTTGTAATCCATCCAAAACCAAACTGGTACAAGAGAAGCCGTCAAATTTCCAAAAAGGGTCGGCCTTTGAAGGTAGGGATATATCATTCAACGAGGAAGGCCGCCAAGTTTAATCATATTAGCCGCCAAGTTAGTCGCATGACTAATAGTTGGAAAGTTTCGGTGCGATTAACTTGGCTACTAGGATTAACCTTGGCGGTCTTTCCCTGGTTGAACGTTGACACTACCTTCAAAGCCTGACCCGTTTTGGAAACTTGGCGGCTTCTCTTATACCATTTTTAGTGTTGGGTGGATATCACAACTTTCAAACGACCGTGAACGTACGTACAAAAGGTCACACTGTCTTTACCTTCATGTGTACCTTTTTCTTTTCTGGAGGACTTTAATGTCTATACATTTTCACATTTGCCACTACTCAATTAGCCGTTACATCAACAAAATTGATACGGTTTGGTTTATTGTACGTCCATGTTTCACATGCTCATTGCTCAGGTTTCTTCAATCCCATTTTTGCACACACTGGCTGACAAACGCTGATTTTAGTTCACTTTGCTTACTCAATCAGCGCATCTCCCTATCCATAAATAATTAGCCTTTACATCAGCTAAATTGCCAATTTTTTTGTTTACTTTCTTCGTTCACATTTTGTCATGCAAAAATTCCTGGTGTTCACTATTACTAGAGCATCAGATCGCGTATCATTTTGTTTTTTGGTAGTTAATATAAACCCCGTTTGATGGTGGATGTTCTTATTGTTACGTAACCATCATCTAACGTGTATCTCTTTATTCTTACTACGGCAACGTAAATGTCTATTTTAGCCTTCGTTACAGTTCAGATATTAGTTAGTCCAGGCTTTTACAATAAATATAAGGATCAGTGTTGATTGTCCAAGCCATTGCAACATGCAAACCAAACGAAATTTAAATTCTCTGGTTGTGTATTTCAAAAACCCTCCCACGCATTTAGAAAAACACTAGTGTGTTGCCGCCAAGTAGATGAGATTTAATTGTTGTCAGAGCTTAATAGTTATCAGATGAAAAAGGCGGCACTGGAAATCTGGGAGCAGCAGACATATATGGGCTTCGTCAGGCAAATGACCGGAAGCGGTTAACGCTCGCTACAAAACCCTTTGAACACTTTGAGGCGGCCCACTAGCAGATTGTGTCTTTTAACTGTAACAAGCTTATACCCGATTTCAAGCCTACTGGTGTAAATTCCCCATGGGTTGAAAGCTTTGCAGATCGCTGGAATCGGGATTCTTGGGTCCAGTAATGAAGAACACTTCAACAATAAAGTGTGGGAACGTGTCCTTTATGGAGAAAACGTACCCTCAATAGCGTTGATTTGCGTCACTAGCAACTAGCTAGTAACTAGCTAGCCAGGTAGCTAATCTGCAGGCTTCCATATTAATTATCATTCGGTATAAAGACACCAAAAAGGAAAGTGGCCAAATCTAAATTTCGGCAAACAAGTACATCGTCGTATGGAGAAATATCTTTTCAAGCTTTGTTGGACTTGGTGAACACATGTACCAACTTTTATTACTTTCCTGTTGGTCACTTTGGAGATCTGGACTTGAGCTGGAATCGTGAGTTTCATTTCAGGCTTTGACTTCTTACTTCTAGGTCTGTACTAAGCACACGAAGAGTATGGATTTACAATTTTTCAATTTACAATTATTTGGACACGTTTACACAATGGTCTCTTACAGACTAAACCATTTGTCCTAGAAGGCTGGTTCTGAGCTCATTTGAAAGACCTACTTCCGGAGATTGAATAGAAATTTCAATTGGTGGAGCCATTTCGGAGTTACCGGTCCCTGAACGATCAGTTTTATTATTTTACATTGTTTTAAACATTGTTATTAGGTAATAATGTCAATCAGCAAACGCCAGCGGCAAGGCGTAGACTTAAAGATCAAACAAATGGTAACAATGCTGTGAGTCAACGTGAAGAGGAAAGATTGTCCTTCTTACGACAAAGTCGCTGAAAGAGAGCTATAGAAACCGCAAACTTGCAAACGAAATTCAGTTTGTTTGCAATGATTACAGAAGACGATCTTGGTATGTCAAAGTACCACGAATTTGAAAAAAAGCGACCTCGTTTGATGTTTAAGGTAAGGTTTAACTGATCCGAAATCAAAACAGGAAAGTAACACAAATAAACTTTCTTGTAGGGTTTCACATACCGGTATGATACCGCAGTGGTCCTGTACTGTTTAGTCCACGTGAAACCTTACAGCTGTATTCACATCTTTTTACAGTTTTTACTTTAAAACACGATAGGTTTGATTGGTTCATTCTACCTGGCTAAACGACATCGCTGAAAAATTGTAAATCCATACTCTTCGTGTGCTTAGTACAGACCTACAAATAAAGTAATGCAGGGTTCAAGAGACTCCTTGAAAACAAGGAAGAGCCGTTGAAAATAAAAATGAAAGCGACTTCTGAAGTCTTGAATATGAAATCTTGAAAAGTGGTGTATTTATCAATAGGATGAATGGAAAGGAGACAACTTGATTAGAAAAATCCTGAAAAATTGTGCCCCGAAAGTAGGCGAGGGTGTAGCCTATATTATACACTAAATTATTCTTACAATAATTTTGAAAGTTGGGATATGATTTTTATTTTATTTACGTGTCTAATGGTTGAATACAACAGTAAGGTTTCACGTGGACTAAACAGTACAGGAACACTGCGGTTTATGCGAAACCTTACAGGAAAGTTTATTTGTGTTACTTTGCTGTTTTGACTTCGGCCAGTTAACCCTCACCTAAAACGAGCTCGTTTTTGTTTTCTAATAAACCAAAGTCTCATAGCAAAAAAAAAAAAAGAGTTTCAAAGGGTTTTTCTCATAGCAGAAACGAAAACAACGATGACCACTGAAGAAGCAACCCCTACAATAAAACAGGCGAGTGTATTAATTTTTTGGCTAAAACTTCAAAAGGTACAGTACGTTGTTGCCTTGAAAAGAGGTTGAAATTGGCACATTGTTGCCTCGACCAACAATGTGCTCTGCGCGGTCCTCTCGCCGGCAAGTCTTAAATGACGTCATGCACGAAGGACTGTTATTTTTCACACGGCACGGATCGCTAAAGTTAAAGTGATAAAATGGGAATGGGGAGGAGGGCTTGAACGGCAAATGCCCGTGTGTGGAGCAGTGCGTCTGTTAGTCCTGCTCTTTAGAAAAAGAAAAAAAAGATTGGGGGGGTGGTGGCGGCGGGGGGGTGGGGGGGGGGGGGGGGTGCAGTGCGTCCGTTACCATAGCCGTAAGCATGTGATTACACATTAACTGAGCCTACAAGGAAGTTTTTTTTTGTAGGATAGGTGGAAAGGAGGAGAGGACAGGCCACGTACAGGATGGGAGGAAAAGGGGAGTACTCGAACAAGCGAAATTGCCTGTCGCGTTTAACATCTAGGCCACACCGACCGAAAATTGGGAAACAACCACGGGCAAAACAAAAACCCCGGGCCAAGCAGAGTACAACTGCTAGTTATATTATACGTTTTAAAATTGTGGTCTTTCATCAAGACAGCGTAGCCTGCTGGTTAGGGCGTTAACCTGCTAAATCAAAATATTGCGAGTTCGAATTCCGTCAAAGCACCAAATAGGGGTTATTAGTTTAAGACGGGGAGGATGTATATCTAACACCAGCCAGGTATAAATTAACTGTTAATGATTTATATCACCTCTGTATGTGCTCGATAGTTATAGGAATACATCGTATATCCCCTAAGATTATAGATATATTGAATTTACGTTTTCATATAAGATTTTTATTTGGCTCAAAGAAAGGAGGCAGTTCCACACGCGACCACCATCCCACCATCAAGTATTCGTATCCGCGATAAAAACAGTTTTTTTTTGTGTGGAAAGGCTGGTAGAAAGGCTGGTGCGGGCAGAGACGGCGTGAGGACTGAATTATTTGGAGGGGGGGGGGGGGATAGAGGACACTTCTGGAAACAAAGTGGGCCAAGGACTTTTTTCCCAAGGCTGGCGTATTACGCATTTTCAACCTCAACGTAACATTACACAATGCTTTCTACTAGTGAGTAATAACTAATACAATAAAATAAATGTTCAGATTAAACTCTATAAATAATTTATTTTGCTACCAAATTGACAATGTTTATCACAGAAAATTAATATCTTTGCTGCAGAAAAAAAAACACATAATTCGCAGAATTCAAGTTTTAGATACGCGGAATTATTATTTCGCTGCAGTAGAATCTTCCTCCCTGATTGTCACATAATAAGAAAGACACCATTTTATTGGTTTTATATTGCACATATGAAAAACTAGTAATGCAGTCACTCAATTACGTCACACATCGCCGAATCCTACACTGCCTAATACACTGTGAAGCATTCGATACTTCATGTCTTCCACAGAGAGTCCAAGTGGAAGGGTGATGGATGGCACGCACGTACTAACGATTGGATAAGGTTCATGATGAAAGTTTAACTTTGGACTTGGGCAGCCAAACAGTGGAATGTGCCTCGAACCTGTCAGGTACTGAAGAAAATCTTCGTGAGTACAAGCCTGGACTTCAACTGTAACAAAAAAAAACTCAAATGAGCACGTTTGGTATAATAAATAATGAGTAGTAAGGGGGATTGTGATTCACTTACCCTTATTACACAACACTTGCGTAGGTAGCACTTATACTCCAAAATTTATCGTCTATCTTTTACTGACTATTAGGCAATGATAAAGCCTAAAAAAAACCCTCAAACTGGGATCAGCAGTGGTGTTAAACAATTCCTGACTACGTGTGTGGTGGGGGGGGGGGGGGCAGAAAAACCTTTGGAAATTATATTTTTTTTTCGCTACTTGCATCAGTTTTTTTATCGTTTGTATATTTTTTTCTTTGTCTCTCGAAAGCTTCAGAGGGGAGGGTCTCCACTTCCCGTTTACCTAGGCTCCACCCCTGGTTCTGATTGAAGGATCTCTGAACGAGGAACACCGGACTGTATTCAAGGAGGACCGTTTTGTGGGTGTACTCCATTACCTATATACGCTATTCCTAGAAGCAAGATTACAGCGTATTCACGAGCTCTACATGTACTATATACTTGCCATAGACGCCAACCCTTGTTTAGTTCCAAATTTTGCCTCAGAAGTTACAAGTGCAGACGAAAAGCTTGTGGCATTATGAAACAGAACACTAGAAAAATTCACGTTTTACTCATTATGTAAACTTAAACTTTGGTGGGAAATGTATCCCAAACAATCGTAGTTTTATTTTGTGGTGTTCTGGATTTAAGGTTAGCTAACCGTGGTAGTCATACCTATTGCACCCTGGGGAGGGTGCTGTAACGGTCCCACCCTTTACAACAGTGGTTTAGTCTGCATTTCACCCATCTTTTAACTTCTTAGTTCTGTCCTTACGGCTTGTAAAGCAATTAGTGTTTAAGCCTGAAAACACTACAAATGGCGACGATGGAAAAGCCATAGAAGCCACTTTAAGTTAACTAAAGGTCGACTGGGTGAGCATGCAATGCTCCCAGATACCATGTTAGTTTTCTTTTAAGAAAAAAAAAGCCGTTTTCCCTGCTTCCTTGGATGAAAGAATCCAACTTTCTGGTGAATGTCTACTTGGTTTCCAGTGCAACAGCAGGGTTATCAGTGGATTAACGCAGGTATTCTACAGCTACTTGGATAGCTTCAGGTAAGTCGGGTCCATGGCGGAATTTTTTTCGCGAGATTTTTTCTATTTTTAACTGTTTCCGCCATTTATGGGAGGACTCAAGAAGTTACTATGATTTGCAATGCTCGGGGTTGCTTCGAATGGTCCTAGCCGGAAACCGTGCGACGTTTAAAGTTTTGTCAACGTTTATGTTGAATGCAAGGTTTTATACTTTATTAATACATATGTTATGTGTCAAGCAAACGAATGTAAATAGAGAAGTTGGTGGTTAAGTTCTAGTCTATGGTAAACATTAACGTTAACAGCAGAATTAAGTGGCACAATTTAATTGCGAAATAACAAGGAAACAGACCTTGGGCCTATTACAGGTGGAGCAGATTGACATTTATATTTATATTTATTATATTATATTAATATTACTAATTGCCTTACAAGCCGTGAGGAGAGAACTAAGGAGATAAGAGATGAGCGAAATGCATCACTTGACACTGGCTGCTGCTTTTCAACACCTTGGTCGACTCGAACACTATTGCAAGGGGTGGGGCTGTTACAGCACCCTCAATCATGATGGTGGTACTTTCTACTTAACATCTGCTGCTTGGGTCTTCAAAGGTCCAAGCTTATTGGCCGACATAGAATTGAATAGAATTGAATAGAAGCTAGGTGTCGGCCAATAAGCTTGGACCTTTGAAGACCCAAGCAGCAGATGTTAAGTAGAAAGTACCACCATTATGATAGAGGGGTGCTGTATACCCACCTCTTGCAGTAGTGTTCGAGGTCACCCAAGGTGTTGAAAAGCAGCAGCCAGTGTCAAGTGATGCATTTCTTATCTCCTGAGTTCTGTCCTCATGGCCTGTAAGGCAATTAGTGTTTAAGCCTACAAACACATTTGCTATCACCAAAAGGCAAGCTTACTTTATTACATGACCGACGCGCAGTGCTTATTAGAGTTCGTTTGTGCACGAGAATTTTCAGAAAAAGAATATCGCGAGTAGAAGGAGTTGAGTGAGTTTTTTTTTTTAAGTTTTTGGTGCGAGTAGTAATCCCTTCTGACAACGTCAGACAAACAAACAATGTCAAAATATTACTGTCAGTGGCATAACCAATGCACTGCCGCTCTCTTTGCACACCTTGTCCATTCTGTGATAACCAAACCTAATATGTACACCACGCCTCAAGACCACTGGATACCTCCCTGCGACACTGGATACAATGCTGCAACATGCAACAATGATGGAAGGATGTTTGGGCGCGGGGAAATTCAAAATGTTGCAATGCTACTATAGCACACCAGCAAGATGAGTCTTTGAGGTTTTTATAGTAACTAGCTGTACCGGTTCCCGCATACCTGAGCGAAATACTGTAGTGGGCAGTATGGAATGAAAAGGGTGCCGACTGCCCCCTGCTTCCTCCTCCGAACTCCCCTGCGGTGTGATTCCCCCCCCCCCGTAACCCCTTTCCCGTCCCACACCGCCTCCCTCGTCCTCAACCCGGATTCCCCTATTGAGTGGTCTGAATATCCCCATCCCTGCTCCCCCTCCATTTTACCCGTGCTAATTTGTTTTGTTATGGAAGTAAATGTCTTTTTTCAATGGAGTACGCTCAAATGCCCGTTTCTCAGTTCTGATACCAAGCGCAATAAATCCAACAACGGTCGTGCATACAGTGATTGTTACTGAACCAACTTTGAAAGTCTTCACGTCGGCTGTAAGAGGTAGCATTATTAAAGCAATATTTCGATTGTTACTGATTGTTACAGGCCACACCCGTTCTGCAATATAGGCGACGACGAGAGAAACAATTTAGCTGGAGAAATCCAAACGGAAAACCCAGGATCTTTTACATGCCACAATCGACATGAGCATGAAACACCACAGGGCCCTTCTTGTCCCGAAAATGCCAAGAATGGAATGGAATACGTGTTTATTGGGGCTGTAGCCCAACGCTATGTGCCCTCCCTATTGAAATACAAACCATAACAAACCATAACAAATTACACCAAACCACTACACATTACTGTTCATACTATACGAAAACACTTCCTCAATGCAACCACTTCACTGTGTGACCTCTCCACCATTTTGCACAGTGATCTTGCATCGCATTTATTCCATTGTGTAGCCACTATGCACGGTATTGAAACAGTTGCCTTACCAGTCGTCCCTCTTGTCTGGTAGTGTGCATAAGTCTAGTGTCACCACTGTGACAAGTACGACATGAACGAACACATGCCATTCGTCCAAGGCAGAGCACTGATAAGTCAGCGCCCAACCACAGTGCACAAGTACCGAGATGCGGGGAACAAGTAGGTCACATTCGCACTTTTGTGGCCGTGCTGAATGCAGCAATCGCGCGCAATGTACCCGGGCAGTGCAATCCCTCTGGGTGACCGATAATACACATGCAAAGTTAGGAAACGCCGTAATCCAACGCTTAATCGCACACCTTCTACTACTATGCTGAGTGTTGAAAAGAAAGAAGTGCTCCGCGTTCACTCCTCGACACCGCATGTTGAACAAATACCTGACCGAACCCACCCCAACCTGTGCTTGTGAGATGGCAGGAGAGTATGGCCAGTTCGGAGCCGCGTGATTATCCATGTCGACCATGTCGGGAGTGTCAAGCGGGGAACTGTAGCTGCACACCGAGTGCAAAGAAAAGAGGGCCCGACCAGAGAGGGCGTGTTGCCATACCTCATTCCATACACGTAAAGCCCCAACTCCATTTACGCGAGACCACCCAAGCAGGCTAGCCACGCTACACGGACTTGCGTGCCGTTTTCCTCCCCGACCCTCCCGGCGAGCTCTCGCTTCTCGCTCCTCAAATTCCATTCAAGCGAGCATTCAAGCCACTTGGCTACACTGCGGTACACTAGCGTGACGCTGATTGGCCCTGAGTAGCTCTAAAATGAATGCATATTTTTGCTCATAGCTAATTACTGCAAGACTTTCAGATTCATACAATAGCATTGTCGGAATCAGTGGATTATTCTCTAGTTTTTCATAACGAACGCAAGTTTCCCAACTTTTGTGAGAAATGAAAGATCGTTCCTAGCGGTGATTTAGCTCTGCGGTATGTGGCCTGTTTGGATCGGAGACAAACAATAGCGCGATTTGAACCTAGTCTGCCTGCCATTTCATGGCCCCGATTATTAAATGCATTCCTATCTAAGTGACGATTTATTTTGTTTGTCTAACAATTAAAATATTTAGCTAAACTGAGCAGAGCCCCCTCAGACAAGAAGGCCGAGTCAACCGCATCTCCCGTAATGCTGGAAAACGCGCACACTATGTCGCTCCAGTTCGCCGCACGAGGGCGCTCCTGGCATGTGCCACTTCGGCTCTGTGTTAGCATTCGTGGCTGATGATTTTTCGACCTCTTGTGAATAGAAACACAGACAGAAGCTACCTAAATCAGGTTTAAATTAAATTTTAAGTTAAAACTTGAAAGCTTAAATTGTAGTACATTAGCAAAAAAAAAGTAAAGCATCGATATATTTAAACAGAATTTTTTTTATTGCTTTTTCATGTAGTTACCGTTTTTTTCGAAGTTTCGTTATTAGAAACGCACAGTAGCGACCTCAGGTTGAAATTATATTTTGAGTTACAACTTCAAAGCTTAAATTGTAGTAAATTAGCAAAGAAAAAAAGTAAAGTATCGATATTTAAATAGAATTTTTTTTATTGCTCTTTCAAAGTACTTACTGTTTTTGCGAACTTCTGTGACTATAAACATACAGTAGCGAACTGAATCTGCTTGATATTTTTTAAAGTAAAATAGAAAGCTTAAATTAAATACGAACAAAGAACAAAGTTGAGGATTGATTTAAAAAAAAATAAGAATTACTCTGAACATACTGTAACTTCATAATATTAGTTCTGCACTGATAATAACTGCTTTAAAGCAGCGTGCACGGGGGGGGGGGAGGGAAGAGAAGACACTAATACCCAGTTTGTAAATTTTAAAAATGGCCTTTTTGTGCCGATATTCGTAGATTTAATTTAATTTTTTTTATCACTGTCTGATACTTGTTAGGCCTAATTTTTTTTAATTTTTTCTACATACAAACTTTTTTTCAGTGCGGTACAAAGTTTTGAAAAAGTTAAAAGTGACAATGTTTTTGAATCCAAAATCTAATTTTGAATTCGAAAAAGAGGGTCTTTTTTTTTCACCGAGTTTCTAACTTTAAAAGAAAGAAAAAGCCCCTTTTGTAATTCAAAATTGAATTTTGGATCTGGAAACATAGTCCATAAATTTTAATTTTTTTTTAAAGTTTGGTCTCAGAAAAAGTTTCGTGGAAAATTGTTTTTTGAGTCACACTATACATTTTGTGTACTGATGGTTGGGACATTTTTCTTTTTCCGATTATCATCAAATTGGGGTATGAAATTTATCCACATGAAATCCATATTACCAATGTGACGTGTTTCCATTTCGAATGACATTTTTCAGCCATGCTATTGATAGCCTCTTACTGTTGACATGTTTATGTAAAATATCAACCTTTGATATAATTTTTACTTTGCTATAATGTCATTTATTATTTAATTTCCTTTTTTAACCCATGAAGTACAATTTCAGCCTTGAAAGCTCAAACTTATGATTCATCTAATACGAAAATGTAAATCATTTCACTTGTATTCACCTGTCAGTGGGATTCCAATCTTTTCGACTAATGTTTTTCAGCCATCTGCTTCTCAGATCGCCGTCGGAGGGTAATTCGTGGTAATTGACACCTTTCGAATTAACATTCCTGCTGTGTGAATTGCACAAAGGCACACAACAATTAACCATTTTAGTTTTAAACAACGTGGGTACACGCCAAAACACACGCGGCCATGCTTTCTTCACAGAAAACGGCACATGCTCTAGCTGCCATCTGGCGGCCGTTTCGACTGATTGCGCAATGTTTTCTGTGCGCGGTTTTACAGGCACTGACTCGGCCTTCTTGTCTGAGGGGGCTCTGAACTGAGTGACGAACCGATCGAGTACAAGGATACGCAACGGCTTGTTTATGGAGCCATCTTGCCTGAAACGTCATCAACTCCCTCTTCCTGATTGGCTGCCAGCAGAGCAAGGTGGGCTCGCTAGCCGAAAGATTTTGGGCCGAGTAGAAGCGCGCGAGACGGCCTCGCTTGCCTTGGCGAGACGTTGTAGCTAGCGTCTCGCGTATATGGAGTTTGCTGCGCTAGTCCACGCTTTGCAGCTTTGGCCTCGCGAGACTCGCTAGCTGGCTGGTCTCGCGTAAATGGAGTTTGGGCTTAAGGTCCGCGCTCGAATGGCTGTCTTCCGAAGAGGTGAGCCACACCAGACCGCAGTAGAAACGCAACGATGCTTGGGCGTGGGGAAAGTAATATTTTCTGCCAATGTCAGAAAAGGTTAATTCGTTATCAGGCACCACAATAAATCTTTCCGTTTTAAGCCGTAGGCTGCTAAATTGGGCAGGCGACATGACTGAACGAGTTATTTAGTTCGTCAACGCGCGCTATATGGGAAACCATTTGAACTGTTTCCAAATTGTTTTTCTCGACTGTTTGCCGTGAACACTACAACTGCCTGCAACAATTGCAGCATCAATGAGTCAATTATGAATTGAGCTGTCGAGTTGGCAGACGCTAAATCTAGACACGCTTTAGTGCGTTGCCATCAAATACTAGATATGCGACAAAGCATGGACCGAACATGGACATACTTTTTAGAGTTCACTCAACCGAAACGAGCTATAATTTGAACTCCAATTCCAGGAACCAGGGATTGTGATATACCATCCACCATGCACACGCATACACATGTACATCACTGATCAAACAAACAAAACGGTTAGATATAGCACATATAAAAAAATACATATACGCGAACAAGAACTAAAACTTAAGCCCACAAACTCTAACAAAAGAAGCGTCATAAACAACAAAACGCCTACAAAATTGAAAAATATGAAAAAACACACATAGAATGAACACATAATCCTTCACCCGAAATGAACTAAAACAGAAACCAACGAACACAGACAAAAAGATCTTCCTTAACAAGGAGTCTGCATATTAAAAACAATACTAATTTCCTGGAACTGGAGTTCATATTATGGTTCGTTTCGTTCCAGTGCACTCTAATCCC
Organism: Lithobius niger; assembly: GCA_023313725.1. Classification (NCBI taxonomy): domain Eukaryota; kingdom Metazoa; phylum Arthropoda; class Chilopoda; order Lithobiomorpha; family Lithobiidae; genus Lithobius; species Lithobius niger. The sequence continues at coordinate 21,570 of JAHWFP010193317.1, forward strand.
TATTTATTTGTTTACTTTCACAACTGAGGGTTCCATGAAGATATGCAAACTGAGACACTCAAACATAAACAATAAAATAAAAACATAGATGGCCTAGTAACTTGAGAAAGGCCGATAACCAAACTATTTACGTTATTACAGCCTTCAAATAAGAAAAGAAAAAAAAACTTGCTCACCATCAGGCTCTTGGACTTCGGGAGTCTGCACGCAGCAATCCATAAGAAACAGCATGAATCGAAATACTGCGGTTTCTTGTTCATCTCGCAAGTTGCTGCCTTGCTCAGCATACGTTATTTCAAACAGATCGAAAAGCACATTACTGTTAACGGTTGGAGTGGTGAAATGACTGCCGCATAGAAGCGAAAGCATGATATCTGAAATTTTATCAGACATGGAACTTACTGTTATCATGAGTAAAAAAAATGTCCCGTAGGAACTCTTTATGCACTCATGCTCTTATGCATTTACCTGTATGTTGTTTAATTAAATCAACGACCTTAAGTGTTTGCAGTCCTTTTTTGAACTGTTCAATATGGCCAGCATTTTTCACCTTGCACAGGTATTCACTCACTTGATGTTCAAAGTGATTTTTGTTCTGCTGAGTTATAGGATCAAAAAAACCAATTTCCTCTTTTATCGTCTGCAGCTCAGTTGGCAGCTCTAAGGTGTTGGATGTTGCGTCATTCAGAAGCTGGAAGAAAAAATAGAATAATCTTTATCACGTCATAAATTTACTACGCCTAATCGTTCTTATGTTAACTGCAGCACAACAATACGGCACCTTTACTAAAACAAGCTGAAGAATAGTTGAACAGCAACACCAATTCTGATGAATACATCATAGCCTACGTGGTTTAAATCAATTTTGTTTTAAGGTACAAATTGAGCAAGAATGTAAAGTTGGGTGAATTTCGATTTCGTTATATCGTGGAGAAATACATCGCGATATGCGGTTGGCCCTGATGGGTCCTCTGCGGCCGTATGAACCGTCGGCCTGTGCCAATACGGTGAATAAACTGTTTGAAGATGTACTCAATGATTATTCACATAACCACGCGGGATTTGTCCTTGTAGATTAAGGACATCTACAAGGTTCTAGTGGTTCAGTCTGCTTTAGAAGTTGGCTAGCTAGGCTGCACTATGGTTGAAGAGTAACTGCTGGTTAGGGCCTAGCTCCCAGAGTGAAGAGCAACTAGAGGTTACCCTTTATGCTCAGGGCAACTAGTGGTTACCCTTTATGCTCAGGGCAGCTTCCAGAGTGGTACCATGAACCTCTGGTGCCCTTAGCCCCATCTTGCGGTGATGACTTCACCAGCAGTGTGCTGAACCAGAACTAAACCAAGGTTACATTACATATTAATGCTCACAATTTAATGCAAAATAATAATAACACGATGACAACATATATTCAGTAGCTTTATATAAGGCCAGCTATAGAAACAATAATGAGGACCAAGGTCCAAGACCAGTGGCCCCACATGACCCACCAAGGACATTAGGTTACGTTAAGCTACAATATACAAGGAGAGAGCATCTCACGTTCCACCTTCTATAAGAGATTCGCATGGGAAATTTATAAGTCCCTCGCAAGTATCTTTAGTCTCTCCTTTTCTTGTGGTAAACTCCCAATACTTGGAAAGTCTTATTTCATTGACTTGGTCCCTTGTAAAGTACTGGAACCGATCACCAGAGATTGCACGTAGTCCTTTATTGAACGAAATAAAATTAATTCAAAAAACCAATATGGTTTTCTCCCACGCCAATCAACTGTACTTCAACTTCTAAGTGTTTTACAACAATGGACAAATCCCTACTAAACAATACACGATGTCATTTGTACTGACTTTGTAAAAGCGTTTGAATCTGTTTTTCATAGAAAGCTGTTAATTAGACTTGATTACTATCGTTTCGCACAACAAACGATAGTAATCAAGTGGTCAAGATTTTCTGCAATACGACCGCACCCAACACGTGGTCATTAACGACCAATCCTCCACAGATTTTCCTGCTGTTAGCATCGTCCCACAGGGGTCTATTTTGAGCCTACTGTCAATTATTATTTATTTAAACGATTTAAATGACGATGTAGGTGCCGTTTATTAAATTTCCGGATGACGTCGAAATACATGATAAAGCCCAAATTTAGTAAACCACAAATATGTAAGAACTTCTTTATTAAGTTTGGCCAGGAGGCTTTATTGCTTACTAGGATAAGGTTGATTTCAATACATCTGTTGTTTTCGTGGTGAGAAATGACTCTTTCACTTGGCAACACTGCTTCGAAATGGTAGTTGCTTGAGCTACATTCAATTGTCGATGGTTTTTCTTTGCTAACCGTGTTGTGGTTGCTTGGAACGGCTCTGCTACCAATTTTCCAATTTTCCAATTTTCCGTCATAAACTCAACAAAATAAATCTTTTTAAATAACTACTTTGCTTTTAACTTTTAGGACCCTTTCATAGGCCTGAATCAAAACTATTGTTTGTGAGCAAAAAATTAAATTTATTTATTTATATCGTAATATCGCAATGACTCCCAAAATTTTTCAAATATTAAAAACTTTTCTTTTACCACTGCTATATTGTGTACGTTTTTGCTTCACTAAAGCAGGTTTGACGTCAGCTGTTGAGAGGTGGTGCTTGTAGGTTTAAACTAACTTAAAAACAAAAAATGTAATACTGGACTGGTCGAATGAGTTTAACGGAGGAAAGAAGCCCTATTACTGTCTGCAACATAACTTAATATTACAGGCATGTACGTTTCAGTTATCGAAAAAATGTACGTTTTGTGGTGAAACTCGCAAATTATCGTTCAGACTATACAGAGTTTTGTACAGCTGACGATACCAATATCGGCTGAAACCAATATTGGAGTACACTGAAATATCGTAAAATCACCCAACCATATCATGAATGTTATGTCTTTTTGGCTCGTTCCTTCTCATGTGCCAGAGTCGAGTGTTCAAGCCTTGGCCTCCTCAGTTTATTTTGCGCATTGAAAGGGCATAGAGTGTGCTTGAGTTCATGTTGATTATGACATGCAAAAGACTGTAGGAGTATGCTAGCAAAATTGACCATCTCCGTCATGAAACAAACCAAGTTAAATTGAAAAGAATGTTTCCTTTATATGAAACTTGCTTTCAATGAGCAAAGGTAACAAATTCGGTACCGAATTCTAATTCCGAAGCTACAGGCTTGTGACATAAAAGTGAGCCTACTTAAACATAGTCTGAATCCCATTTATTTTGGACATCAAAGTGGTAAGACACTTCAGAAAATTAAGGAAAAATATTACTTTTGTTCATAGACCAGTCTATTAGTTTTGTTAGGGGGAGGGGATTGGTTAATTTAGGGGAAAACATCTGGGAGCCGCTTTATTATTATTTTATTACTTTTTTAACCATTAGTCTATAGGTTTGTAAAAATAAACGTTGAATCTTTACAACCCTAAGAGACAAGAAATAAAGAGATAATACTGTGAAACTTACTTCCTGTAACAAATTTTTCACATTCAGATCCTTTATGTCATCGACGTTGTAGTCCACCTTTCTTTCCGCAATTTCGTTTATCAGAGATTCACTAAATATAGGCACAGGAATACCGCCATGACATAATATCATCGCAACTGCAACCCCAGCAGCGTATGGTTTCTTGGCGAAGAGTGGTGGCATGTCTGTCGTCAGGTCATAATCTCCGCACTCCCCTACAAAGACTGACAAATTTCCCAAATTCTGGGCCAGTAAATCTAGAAACTCCCTGCCGAGTCCACCGGCATCAATTCCCGATTCCCCAATGAAGGTAACTCGCAGTTTGCATCGAGGGTTGAAATCCTTTTTCAACAGCCACATTGTGGCATCCGCCATGAAACATGCACGTCGCACAATGATACGCTGCGTGCGATCTTCGAGAATGTTAGCTGCAGCGTGACTCCTGAGAATTTCAGCAGCAGTTTCAACTTCACTAAAATAAAAATTAAAGGCATATTTGAACGTACATTATACACTATGTGTTGCAGTAGCAGTGAGCAACAAATAACCCAGACTAAAAATTACACACAAGAGCAGCCTACTAATTTAACTTAAAGAAAGCGTGTAAGCCATACAGGCTAAATCGTTCTTCCAGAGCTTTACACTGGTTTTACGAAAGTTTTTAAGTCAGTAGCTTAGTTTATTTTCAAGTTAACTACCAAAAAGACAAGAATTAGTTTCCCACGAGTTTCACACGAGTTGATGTGTTGTATCTTTTCATCCTTCATCCAAGTTCCCTGTGCGGCGATTGAGGTGGGATAGATGAGCCCCCCTTCCATGGTGAGATGCGTCCGTCATCTGAATCTCCTGTGGATCTTCCTCTGCGATCGAGACACCTGAAGAAATGTTCAGAGTGTTGCACCACCATAGTAAATCTTTCGAAGGAAGATCTTCGTTCTTCACTATCACAGTGTTGGGTTCTTCACATCCATTCACTTGTCTTTCCAGAACCACGGCACCACACAAACAGGAAAAACCAAGTTGAAAGACTCCAAAATAGCTCAAAGAAATAAAAAAAAAGAAATAATAATAGGAGCGAGACTCCCACTAATCCTGTCCTCGTGGTAGACTCCCGTAGAAATTTCAGTTCTGATTTGTCTAACCAACAGTAGGGCTTTAGTACTTATAAAAGAACCGAAAGAACTTAGGTAGACTTTACCAGAGTCTGCATGAGATTCTACAGACGCCATTTTACAAAATGGCTACCATCAATCTTATTTTTTTTTTGCCTATTTCAGCTTTTAGAGCACTTACAGTCGCCCTTGATGTGTCAAAAAATATGTTTTTTAGGTCGAGGAATCTGAAAGTGAGGTTCCCATGACCCTAGGACTGATGTATTTACCCCGGCAATAGGAGTAACCTTTTTTTTTTCATGTTACAACAAACAAAACAATGTATGTATTGTGAAATGAAAACCTAAAGAACAGCTTAACACGGACACGCTTTTGGGATGTTTTACTTTTATTAGCCATTCTTTTTATTTTTTTTTCATTTTGCATGTTTAAATTTTCCAGCTATTTTTGAAAAACAATAAGTAGTCTGGTAGAAGGGCCAAAAACTTGGAAGTAAGATTCCCCCACAGTTTCATAGTGTTTTGTGTTTCTTCAAGGTATACTTAATGAAATTCTGCAGGGTGCCACTTTGTCACCCTTGAGCAAATTTAAATATTAAAGATGGCGGCCAAGATGGCTAAAAAACCATATATCGGCTATGTCTTCCCATCATTTTGGTGTCTAATACTATGTTTTCAGGGTCAGGGAATACTAATAACGGATTATCTTGTTGATAAAATATACGCCCTTTTTTTTAGGGGCTGATGTCACCATTTGATTCTTTGCTCATTTTCAGCTTTCAACTGCTGTTCTGTCGTTTTTAATTTAGGTGGGACGCTTTCAATTAGATTCATCTGAAAGGTGAGAATATCTGCTTTGCATCAAGGGTAATTAAAAGGGGTCTATCATTGGTAGGGACCGAGTTACGCCCTTTTTACTAGGGGCTGGTATCACAGTCGCTGTTCGATTTTTCGACTTTCAACTGCTATTCCGATGTTTGTAATTTAGGTTGATGACCCCAATTAGGTTCATTCGAAAGGTGGGAATGTCTTCTTTCGAATGAATTGAATTGGAGGTGTGCATCTAAATTAGAAACGTCAGAACAGCACAGTTGAAAGTAGAAAATAAGCAAAAAATCGAACGATGACTGTGATACCAGCCCATAACAAAAAGGGCGTACTCGGTCCCTAACAAATATAAACCCATTTATTTACCCTTGATGCAAAGAAGACATTCTCACCTTTTGAACAATCTCATTGGTGTCTTCCACCTAAATAAGAAAAGGCATAACAGTTGAAAGTTGAAAATGAGTGAAGAATCGAACGTGATTGTGATACCAGCCCCTAACAAAAAGGTCATAACTCGGGCCCTAACAATGACAAACCCATTTATTTATCCTTGATGCAAAGAAGATATTCCTACCTTTCGAATGAATCTAATCGAGACCTTCCATCTAAATTAGAAACGCCAGAATAGCAGTTGAAAGTTGAAAATGAGCGAAAAATCGAACAGTGACTGTGACACCAGCCCATAAAAAGGGCGTATATTTTATCAACAAGATAATCCGTTATTAGTATTCCCTGAGCCTGAAAACATAGTATTAAACCCCAATATCATTATCCTGTCTGTTCTATAATAGAAGATATGGACGATATATGATTTTTTTTAGCCATCTTGGCTGCCATCTTTAATATTTAAATTTGCTCAATGGCGACATAGTGGCACCCTGCAAAATTTCATTAAGTATGCCTTGAAGAAACACAAAACATTGAGGTTTTGGCCTGCTACCAGACTATTTACTGTTTTCAAAAATAGCTGGAAAATTTAAACTGCAAAATGAAAGAAATAAAAAGAATGGATGATATGCAGTCAATTATGGACATGTAAAACACCCCAAAGGAATTTCCATGCTAAGCTGTTCTTGAGTTTTTCATTTCACAATATAAACATTGTTTTGTAACATGAAAAAAAAAGGTTACTCCTATTGCCGGGGTAAATACATCAGTCCGAGGGTCATGGGAACCTTACTTTCAGATTCCATGACCTAATTTTATTAGGTTATGGAATCTGTAAGTAAGGTTCCCATGGCCCTCGGACTGATGTATTTACCCCGGGCAATAGGAGTAACCTTTTTTCTTTCATGTTACAAAACAATCATCACACATCACGGGAGACTGTAAAGTGCTGTAAAAGCTGAAATAGGCAAAAGAGAAGATTGACGGCGGCCATTTTGTAAAATGGCGTCTGTAGAATCTCGTGCGGACTGTGGTAAAGTCTACCCAAGTTTTTTTTTGTTCTTTCATAAGTACTAAAGCCCCTACTGTTGTTAGACAAATCAGAACTATAATTTCTACGGGAGTCTACCACGGGAAAGGATTACACATCCCAAAGCTCCGTACTTCTGGTAAAAAAAAAAAAGATGGCCGCTCTTCCATCTTGCACACATGTGTATCCACATGGTACTTCATTATTAGTGTTTTGGGTGAACAGGATTTTACATTATGTCAGGAATCAAGCTCACACTGACAAATTATACAAAAATTTAAATGGGGAGGTATTCAGGGATAAAAAGGAACAATTAAATACATTCATTGGAAAGTATGTCTAATAAAGTAATTGTTTGATAGTCTATCGAAAGTATATAACAACATAAGCGTGTTGTTTTATTTGCCAAACTATAGTGGCAGAGCCAGAGAAAATTTTCCGAATGAGCTGAACAAAGCGGCGAGGGAAAGTCCTGTTAGCAGAACCCCGATAGATGAAGCATTTTACGGTAGATTATTACTGTATCCAGCTTCTGGAGTGTACTTTTGTTCGCATCTTCTCGAGGAATTCATTTAATATTTTCACACGCTTAGGGATGGGGGAGGGTAGCCCCCTTGGTCACTGCCAGATTAAGAGAATAGTGTGAAAAGACTTAAAAAAACACTTGTGTATGTATGCGGTCAAGAATACTGCTGAATGTGGTTAACCTGGATTAAAAAGAGTACGTATCGTACACATCAAGTAAGAGTTAGGCCGAGCTGCAACTTGGTGTCATTCATGGCAAGATGCAGAGTGCCGCTGCTCGGTACCATGCAATTCTATACTTTGGGACGGGGCAGGAACGCTGTTTATTGAACTCGGACTGGTCACCAGCCCATGCAAAGTGAAAACAAGCGGCCCTTCGGGAAACTTCACCAATTCCACCCCACAAACAACCTGGAACAAATCGGTGCACTCCAGTCATGATTAAACAACGCAATACAAATAGTTGCGATTATTATTAAAAAATACAAATTATTCAACCCTAGGATGCAAGGAGTTTTTGTTTACAATTAACTATTTCCATCCATTAAAATTAATTAATGCTGCTTTCAGCAAAACCTTTTTTTTTTAAATGACCAAGAATTTCCAGAAATGTAGTCTACTGTGAAAACTTACTTATCAGAGTCCGAGTCTGAGTCTGAATCTGAGTCTGAATCAGAGTCCAAGACTTGTGGGGCTGGTAGATTTTCAGTATCCAATTGAAGGTCGAGCGCAACCCTAAATTACAATATAAAAATGTTAGCATTTAAATCCTAAACCTCTGGCTTGTAACAAATATTGACACATATTTGATCTTAAAGTAAAATAAAATAACAAAGCTTCATAATTACATCTGAGAAAGCGTAAATACGAAATAGATGTTGAATTATGGCTGTTGATTGTACTAAGGTTGTGCCAAAACCGAAACGTAATCAACATACTTTAAAAAACTGTTTTGAGTCAGTTTTCTTAAAAGTGGAGGCTCTTGAGTCTATTCAAGAATTGATGCACGCATAACATTCATCTATGTCGGGAGCTGTCAACTGTGGAGTCAGAGGTTTAGATAATCTCTTGTTGGCTAGACGTGATGCATCTTTGGCAACGTCATCGTACAATGATCAGTCACATACTGAATTATATATTCAGCCATTACATATCCCATACTTGTTCAGTCTGTGGGAAGATGCTGCCCATACGAAAGTGGCAGCCAGGGTGCCTAAGGAGATTAAGTCTCACGCTATAAAACTGCCGATAAAGTCACATTTTCCAAATAGGCCGTTTATAAAGTCGCGCCTACCTCCTCCTCCGGACAAACGATAAGTCGAGGTGGGCAAAAATAGTCGTGGTAAGTTCAGGGGTCGTGGTGGTAATTGTTGGATACGTAATTTCCCGGATACCACTGCAGGTCTAAGGGCAATAATGTAACAGATTTGAGGAATCGCTGCCTCTTGAACTGACACGATACGTCAGTGGCTGCAGGTTGATGCAGCATGTGCCAAAGTGGAAAGGACTATGCATGACGAGAGAATCTACTCTGTTCAGTGACATGATCCAGCAGCTTGCCATGTAACAAGTAATCCATCGCCATTAGATCCTATATGAAAAACCTTACATTTTGGACTTGATAAAAATAATTTCATTCTTCAGACCAGAGCTCCAGCCCATTAAAGATAGGGGTAGTGCTAAGTGATCATTTTTAATTTTGACAATATTGTAGATCTTACATCATCTTCAAACTTAGGAATCCTAATGGGTGACTTTATCACTTATAAATCATTTATATAAATGAAAAACAAAAGTGGGCCCAAAACGAATCCCTGCGGGACACCTGCTAACAACACTTTCGCTAGAAACGGCGATTCCATCACATACTTTTCAATGGGGGAGTAGGTAATTCCCTTGAGTGCAGCCCAGTCTTCCTCAATTCTTCAGCTGGTCAGGAAGGTCTCATCCCACTTCACTGTTTGATAAGGTCTCGTTGATGGATTCGTAATTGACTCTAAAGAAATCATTGCACCCGGTCCCTCGCGAATGAAAGGCGATTGGATGGTGATTTTTTTATGCGTCCTAATTTTCGTATTGAGAATCAGTCCACGTTTGATGTTTGTGAACTAATTTCGATTCCAGCCAAGGGATATGTGGACCAACCCTCTGCCAATTTACGTCTTTGCCCTGATAGGGCACTTCGTCATTACATGAAGTTCACGAATTCTAAACCTATTCGTAAGGGGCGTTGCAATTTGGTCATTCCTTACGATATTGATAATAAAAAGCACTTGACGTCATCATAAATACCTACATGGTTGTCACAGTCCTCAAGAGGGAATATGATAATTCTTTTCCTGATCAGTGTCGGATGCATCAGATCAAGGCTCATGAAATCGGAGCTATGGCCGTATCATGGGCTGCCTTCAATAAGATCCCCTTTTCAGATGTGATGCCACTTGCCTTCTGGCACTCTCATTCGACTCTCTCTAAATGTTATTTAGAAGACATGTGACTTCCAGACTGAAAAAATTTTACTCCTCGGGTCCTATTGTTATCCATAAAGCATGATGGCTGCAAGACGCTGACTGTTCTTTTTGTCACGTTTATGTGTTTGGTTTTGGTTCTCAGCCTTGGACTCGCAGTTAATTGCTCAGGTCTCGTCTTCTTACTATCTTCTTACCTTTAATTCTGCATAAAATTACATAGATGGCAGAAATAGTAAAACCAACAATTTTTAGAATTAAAATTTTTAGCCATTTCTTACACTTAGCCTGCCCTCCTGCCCCTCTGGGCTGTTCGAGAAACGAGCTTGTCTAAATAAACCAGGCTGCAAACCACTGATATGTGTGTTGTCCATGAAGGGATAATACTTAAAAACTACGAACCATAGCTTTATCTGACTAGGGCAAATGCATAAAATTAAATAAGGTAAGTGGCGGAAATTTTGGAAAAATTAATTTTAATTCTAAAAATATGTTTCCCCCTAACTACTCCAAAAGTGGGCAGATTTTCACGTCCATCTCACCGTTTTAATAATTTTAGCAAGAGCAAAGCCAAAACCAGTTTTGAATATTGTTGTATGTTGCGGGCCAGAGTAGTTCCTGCAAAGCTGGGGGTGGGGGTGGGGGTGGGGGAGTTAGAATTCTCAGCTGTAGCACTGCTAGAGGCGCACCTCCAATATCAGATTGTGTGAATTATGCAGTAAAACAGTGTTAGAATAGGGGTTGGGGCCACTGTAACCATTTCTGCTGGTAAAAAAAAAGTGATTATTTTTGTCCTTATATTTATTTCAGCTTTGTTGGAGTTACGAAATAAAGTTAGAAAATTGCGTTGGTAGAAATTAAACTTACCTGTCTCGCATCGTTAAAGAGTGGGCAATATGGGGAGCGTTACTGGTGCACGCTGGATTGGATTCAGTTGGTTGTGCAGTGTTACGTAATATAGGGCTTGGCTGGGCTAGGCTAAACTGGGAAGAATCATTCAGAGTAGTGTTCGGCTGGGCTAAATTACTTAAAGTTGGGCTACCAGGACTGGCACCACCGGTGATTGCAGCACTGGCAGTTTCAGAACTTCTGGCTAGGCACCTATTTCTACTGGCACGAGTTTCATCATCTGAACTAGACTGACCATTCTGTTGTAAACATCGGAAAGACATGAGAGGCAGTACTAAGGAAAGCAAAACGGTTAACAAGCAGAAAATAAAAATAAATTCGTACTTACATCTTGATTTACAACACTATGTTGCTCGTCAGCCATGATATAGATCCCGTTTTTAAAGGTAGCTAACACTTCAGCCCCTCCCCAAGAAAACGAAGCACTCGTTATGGCAATCTGGAGCTTTTTGACCCCAGGGCACGTCCTAAAATTGTAAGATTCTAACACTTTAGTGCAACAATTAACCACTTGCTAAGCTTATTTCCAAAAGTAACACTGTTCGTAACAAAAGTTGCAAACGAGGACACCAAGCAAAAATGTAAGAGGAAATCCCATTAAATAGCGCCTAACTAAAATCACATAACTAGTTTATGCAGTATGTTTAGGCATCTAGAGAAGAAAGGGAAGGAAACCAAGAGGAGAGGGAGAGGACGGGATAAAAGGAGGAGGGGAGAGGGGAGGGAGATGATTGGCGGAAAGGGAGAGTGTTACACTAACAAATATCGACTGTTGCAGTGAACGATCAGGCAGCACCGAGCAAATACTGGGAAACAACCACGGGTCAAACAAATCCCCGGGCGAAGCCGGGTACGATGCTAGTCTTCATTATAACACGGAAAACTTTTCCACAATACAACAATACTTTTGTTCTACTGTCATTGGATTTATTGCATCAATTATGCAAATACATTCATTGTATATTATCATACATAATTTTAATATAACCTTTTTTAATACCCATGCCGAACTGAATGCATATTTTTAAAGTCTGGTCAGTCTCAGGATTCGAGCCAGCATCCGCTTGGTTTGGAGACAAGTACGATGACCACTAGGCTGACCCTGGAGACCCAACACCGTGCAGATGTGTAATAGAATATCACGTCAACAAGAAATTGATTTTCAACAATTTGCTACTACATTTTGCCTGTAGGCCGAACCATTCTCAACTTAGTCACCTCTTTATAGGTTTTTGGTTTGGTTTTAATTTTGTTCCAATATGTTTTATTTAGTTAGTTTTGGTGTGTTGATATTACTCCTTTGAAGGACCGAACCACTCTCAACTTGGTGGCCTCTTTACCAGTTTTCAGTTTTTGGCTTTGTTTATTTTGCTTTGTTTTTACTGTTGGTTTCTTTTTCGTGAATTGCAAGTGAATACAATTTCTTTGTAACCGTTGTTTAGATTTATCGTGATACACTAGTGTGTGTCTAGGCACGCACGGCTGTTACTACACGTTATCATAGTCCGAACTTTGGCCGTCCAATGAGAGACGATGCCGACAATGCTAACAATGGTTATAACAATATTTTCGTACTTACGCGCCCTCCCTCGCCATCCCCGTTACGCCCCCAGGGTCCAAACCATAAAAGGCACGCAATTCGTATTGCACCTCATCCATTCGTCCAATTTCATAGCTGGAAGCCTTCCAGTTATCTCGGTATCGATGAATAATCACCCTATGGAATTCAACATGAAGATGAGCGGAGTAGCTAGCTAGCTAGTAGTAATACATTTTCAACGTTATTGAGGGTCAGATTTTGTATTGAAAGCAGCTTAGCTGGCATTCCTACACGAGTTAATTTTTGTCAGGAGGGCCATTGCTCTCGATTTCAACACAATTTAAGATTTTGTGCCGCATTGTTATTTTTCCCCAACTACCTAAAATGTGCCCAACTATGTTTCTGGATATAAGACACTGACGCTATGGCGTTGCGCTACAATGGTTTGCAACCTCGACAATTGAATTGATTGATGTTTGTTGCCTAACATGGCGCGACACACTAGCGTGTGTGTAGATTCTTAGTTTAACTAATACATCTGGAGGGATTTCCATGGTACGGCACAGAATTTTAAACTTTACAGGCTTATCAGCATCGTCCCTGCAATTGTCTAGGGTGGGGTTTAGGATCCTTATAAGTTATTGGGCGAATCTATGTTACGTTAAAGTACGAACTTCAAAGGACTGATCATCTTGGATATCTTAATGTTTTAGCATCTGAAGCCTAAGATCGAAACTGTCAGTAGGGATCCCCTCTCTTAGGCAAGCCTCCTATCGTCGGCTATTTCTGGCATGACACGCATAACTGTCCCTGGCGGGCATAACCGGCAAAAGATAAACAAAATCCACGAGCTTGCTATGTATACAAGTGGGTCGAATTTTAGGTGCACCAACACAGACCATCCTGAGAACAACAGAGCATCCGCACCATACCTTTGGCAACTTGACCTAGATAAGCAAAATCCGAAACTAGGTGCTCTTGACGTCTCGGGAAACTGTGCTACAGGTGCTTCAAGGTTTTCTGGTTTTTTGGACGCTCAATGCCGAAAGGTCTTAATTTGTAGCCGTTTTTTTTTTTTTTGATTCTTTAAACCCCACTCAACTTAAATTTTAATGACTCCATCATGCTCTTAGTTGAAGTGGTATTCAGAAAATATTTTTTTTTTATATATAATAATACTGAACAAATTTGTCCCCAAAACATTGGAAAATTATCCGACATTCCTAACTCATTACCAAAAAGCGCTTCGAGCGAGATAGTTAAAAGGAAGTTATACTTAAATAAATTAATACCGTGTGTCAGTCTTAAAAAATTAAAAGGCCAGACCTTCTCGAGAATTTCTGGCATCCTGCTCGAAATAGTTTTTGCGACATTTGCGAAGGTTAGAGTGAATGTGTCAATCTCGTTTCTGGCGAGGGAAAAAATAGGAAAATGAATTTCTTTGCAACATGTACGCATGACTGAAGTAATTTTGCTAAACTGAGCCATACAGGAAAGTCAACCGGGAGGAATGTAGCTTTAATCCAATACAGGTCACCCTGCCTTAATTTTTAAATTTACTATATTGGGCCAGAAGGCTTTAGATGCTACCGGCCATTTAGAATTTCTCCGACAGACACAACCAACATTAAATTAAGAGAGAATAAAATCAATTTTAATACACTACAGAAACAGCCAGACTAGGGGAACAACTGCCTGAACCCCAGACTTCAAAAACAGTATTTACTAATGGCATGTGGAAACCGCTAGCATCAGATTCCAAAACTCCTCCGAAGATTGAAGAAGGTTGGGGAAAGAGAGACAAGATTCCGTGTTGACGTTTTGTACGCTTGGATATCAAAGGAAAGGGATAATCACCGTGCCAATACATTTTCGACAGTCTGGTTTTTCTGGAGTTGGAGAGACTCTGAACAACTGTCTTCGTCAGGCTACCACATCACCGCTCACTTTTTCGAGATCGTTCCTCTGCTATTTGAATGCGACCCAGGGCCATGGCCTCCGTAACTTGCAGGCCAGTACACCACTTCTCCCGCAGCAACTTATGAAACTCAGCATAAACTGGATGCTTGGGTTTGAAAATTTGCAAGGATATTGGAACAGAGAATATCCTTTCCTTTGAAATCTAAGCGTGCAATACGTAAACGTGGACCCAAATTTTCAAAGTAGGCGATGTGACATTTTTAAAGAGACACGATTGTTAACAAACACAATTTAGAGCCAGTAACCTGGGGATATTAATGGAAGGTCGACTGCAAGTTATTAGCATACTTGAGACAGTCATAAAAGGCAAGAAACACAGTAGTTGCACAGAATGTGGCAGCCACATTCTATGCAGCTACGCAACTATCACATAAATAGCTATCTCTATTGCAACCAGATCCTGGCAGCTGTCAAGGAAAAGTCAGCACGTAACACCCCCCCCCCCTCCTACCAACTTTTTGTCTTTGCTACGCCCATGCCAATATTTTAAATGCTATAACATTGCAGCAAAGACTTACCTAAGGAACCTAAATTTAAAATCCTCCTCTGGAGCCAGTCCGAAAGCTGCCTTGAAACAACTGCCGATTTCTTCCATGACTTCCCTTTCATTGTACATGGAAGAGATGCGGACCAATGCCATCAACCCCTGGAGTCCTAATCGGCCCTTTTTATGGGTCCGAGGGATGGGGATGGTGGCATTTTCTTTGTATGGAAAGCAGAGTACTTCCTTCACAACTGTACGACCTACTGGACTGCGTTGAAATGAGCTCCATCTTCGTCGATGGAAAGTGGGTCCTCCAACTATAGGCGGCAATAAATATTGGGTTGAACCCTGTGTAAAAACATCACCATTAGGAACAACAATTCTGAAAGCCTTTTATCATGAGTCCATGAAAAGTTCCGTAGGAACGATGAGTAACACACTTCTATTAGGGTGGTGTCCTAGCGTTTGACCGATGACAGAGACTCGCCTCGACCACCATTGGAACTAAACAGTGAAAACCTTCAATTTCAAAAACTAGATGGCGCCAGTAATTTGTGCCTTTTAAAACTTCAGTATCATTTACAGCTTGTTTGTGGGCTCTCAATGTTATTCATAAATTCTTATTTAAAGTATTCTTTGGAATTCTCAGACGAATAAAATTTATTAAGCTATATTCTAAACTATTTTCGGAATTATTTTTAACCAATCACGAAGCAGTTTGGTTAAAACGAACGCCATGACATGTGTTATGTAATGTGCCACTCGTGCTTCAACTGAAAAAGTGAAATCTTCAAAGTCAACTGCCAGAAAGCGACAGACGAGGAAATTCAACTTTATAAACAACAAGAAAGTAGTTTGATAATATGGCAAAGAATGTTTGCTCACTTAGTGCAATTATTTTGTTGGTGGTCCGTGTTCATACTGGAGATAATCCCCTAAACAGTAAAAAGTGTGGTAAGGAATATCTACGATTATCTGTTGCACATTTTAAGTCGAACTACTGGAAGCTGATTATTTCTAAAGTGTGACACGTCGTATTATGATTTGTGAGATTTTCTGCTGCATTTTCTACATTCTACGACAAAACAGTGAGAAAGTGTTTAAATGTGGAAACCGTAGTAAAGCCTTTTAACTGAAGCTCATGTTTAGTTGCGTTTGGGGGCGAGAAGTGTCTTAATGTTTTTGTGACGAGAAGCCTATTAAAAACATAATATGGGGTACTGCAATTTCTGGTGAATGAGGCTTGTTGCAACGTAAATGAATTTTTTCTACCGATCGTTCCTTAAATCAAGTTTGTAGTACGCAATTATCTTATTTAACGTGAATATCAGACGATGTATACTCGTATACAAAACGGTGTGAAAACCTGGAAATGCAACCATAGTGGTGCCGCTTTTCATACATGCTGCAGCATTTTTATTGAGAAGCCCTTTATTATCTACGGTCGAATTCTACTCTAGCTGATTTTGTAAGGTGTGTGCTACTTCAAATACTAAGCTTCAGCAGGTGCCCTTTTCGGCAAAATAATGAATGACATTAAAAAAAATTTATAAATTTATAAATTTATAAAAAAAAATCCTGTAACTTTAAATTCTTATTCGTCGCTTATACATGACACTGTGCAAGAGTGCATTTTTTAGGGTACTGCTACT
>JAHWFP010193318.1:0-16894 GCA_023313725.1 Lithobius niger
AGAGTTCAGTGGTTAGTAAGCGATAAGACGATGTGGTTACATCAACAAACGAAATTCACAGTGACGAAAACGACCAAAATTTCATTACAGGTTGATTTTAAACAAACAAATTTAATGTTTGTTTGTTTATAATTTGTTGTAATCTCACATGAAATCACAATAATTATAAAGCTCAGGTTAGTTAACAAGCCGTAGTCATGTCTTTCTGAAGGTCTGATTGCACATGTGTGTGTGTTATTCTGAGCCTGATCAGGCCATGAGAGTCTCATTAAGACAAAATATAGAAATAAACTGGATAGTTGCTCTCCATGACACGGTAATGGGAAAAAATCCAAAGAAAAAATCCACGGAAAAAATCCAGGAACAAAAAACCAGAGAAAAAAATCCAGAGGAAATAAAATCCAGAGAAAAAAAATCCAAAGGAAAAAATCCATGGAAAAAAAATCCAATAATTTTTTTTCAGTTTATAGTATTATTTTTTTATGCAAAAAACTGAGAAATGATATCAGTAAAAAAGTAAAAAAGAATCAGTAGGCTATTGCTATACTGGCATGGACCCACGGAGTCGCCGACTGCCAGCCTAACAGTGGCGCAACAATGAATATGTGCAGGTAAAAAGTAGGAGGGAAATGGTGCGACGAAAATGGTGTGGGGAATGACTTTCACAGCGCAGCGGCTAAGTACGGAAATGCGTCAGGAACGTGGTAAAATACTAGAGTGAAATAATAGATATGATAAAATTGTGTTAATTATTGAAAGTTAATAAACCTAACATGTTTCCGTAGAAATAATATTAATAATAAGAATAATAATAGGTTCGTTGCAAACGCAACCGGAATGGCAAGGACCTGGTGGTCACTAACTGCCATCCGAAGTTAAAACAAAAAAAATTACAGAAGTTTAGGACTTCAAGAGTTTAAGACGACGACAATGGCCTGGCTACATAGGAAGTGTAGATGGTATTGGGTAGTTGGTATTGGGTTACCACCAAGGTTAGACCTACCAGGGACACAATGGTCCCCGATAGCATCGCCAAACATAAGGGACAAGTGAGGGGAAAAACTGTTTCATTGTCAATGTTTCTAAAAAATAAAAATAAAATGCATCGCAGTTTAAAGCTTGTCCTGAACTGTAAACGTGGACCGCCGAAAAACCTTTGTTTTTCCAAATGAAGAAATTTTTTCTTTGAGTGCCCAAATGCCTCGATTTTATAACTTTCGCCGATTTCTCAATAATGGACAAAATCGGTCAAACTCTTCATCATTTAATAGCCTGAAATAATATCTACTTCATGAGGAAGCCCAAATCTGAAAATTCAATCCAGAAGATCCACAATCAACAATTGAAAATCACTCAAAACCAACCGTAGCGTTCCTTCATTATGGCCGCCTTTATTGAAGACTTGTATTTATGTATTTCGATTTTATTGTTTCTATTTTAGGGCAAAAAGCCCACAAACACTAGCTTATTTGTGAATTAGGAGGGGCTGCCTTTGGTACTTAACCTCATATACATGAAAACCATTTCAAGTGTGATATTTTTTATTATGTTTGTCGGCCGCAAGCCTCATGAAAAATTTCCACAACGATCGATTTTGCCTTTTAGCTTTAACGTTAAACAACTTAACTTAATGCGTTATAGCATTCAACTAAGCTAGATTCTTTTACCATTTTTCAATTTTTTATATATTCTTTTGCCCCCAGAAATGCTACCATTAGTCCGAAGTAATTCGACATCGGCATTCTAACGGACCCTAATTTTAGTGCTATATGTTTGTTTTAGTTCTCCTCTAAAACCCGACTGTGACCATCCGAATGTTTCCACTAGCTTGTCCTATTAAAACCAAAAACCTTATAAAGATCTGTTCACAAAGCCAACCCAAAAGTCAGTCTGTGCAAAGAAACTCAGTCCCCCCTCACCCCCCAACCTAGTTGTGGTGTGTAACACTACAGTTTACCGTTAAAGCTTATTTAATCTAATAGTAAGGATTTATTCTTTACCCAAACCAAAGTACTAAGCTTTAACAAGAGCCTATTCACGTTGTTCATACGTAAATAAACAATCAATAATCAATTTCCCAAAGTAAAGGCCTTTCCCAAAGTTCAAGAGTTGAAAACTCAATTTGGCCTATCTTTAACCCTTCCCTACTCCTTCAAACGGTTCTGCACCAAAACCCTTTGCTCTAACGACTTCCCCATTGTTCTCCTGGCCATCCACCAATCAGACCCCCGCAGCTATCCTCGACGTCCGCGCTTCCCCCCTCCCCACCTTCTCCAGCATAAAAAGCCCCAACAGACCACCTCAGTCAGCACAGCTCACAGATCTCACAAGCTAGAAGGGTCACGCCGGTCGGGAGTGGAGATGTCACGTCCGTGGTTGCCATGCCAGACAAAATGGCAGTGGTTCGTATGTAACTAGTTTTAGCCTAAAAGTTTATGTTTAGGACCCCCAATTCTAAATTTATAGTTTAACTTAAACTAACCTCAAGCTTAGGAGTCTTTATGGTTGGTAAACCAAATCGGCATTCCTGGTCCATGCCACCATAATGTTAGAGTAGGCATCTCTTTCTAAAAAACTAAGTTCATTCTTTGTTCGTTTTTAAATGTAAACAAAGGGACGGTTTGATCCTCGTGGATTCAGAGCAAAATAACCGTTGGACGACTTGAAAACTACAGTTGTCAAATATAGTTGTAACTTAGCAGACGCGGTTCAGCTTGCTGGGTATTCCAGGATGGGAACCCAAGATAAAAATACTTTTTCTAATCGAAATTAAGTGTGTTTAAGAATCAACTTCGTTGTTCTTGTTTATGTGAATTTTCCAAAAGTGTAAATTCAAACCAAGTGCTTTTCAAACTTGTTACAGCCAATACTAGTGAACCAGTG
This sequence comes from Lithobius niger, assembly GCA_023313725.1. NCBI lineage: Eukaryota > Metazoa > Arthropoda > Chilopoda > Lithobiomorpha > Lithobiidae > Lithobius > Lithobius niger. Next base: position 2,884 of record JAHWFP010193318.1, read on the forward strand.
TAAAAAGTGTTTATTTTCATTTTTCTGATGTTTTAAATAAAAACCAAGAGTTTTAAACTTCAGGTTCGTTCCCTAGTAGATTAATTGTTTTTAAGTGTGAACTGTGAACTGCTTTTAGCTTTATACTTCGTTTAAGCAATTAAATTAATCCACCATTGATGGCAGTGAAATTAACGGTAGCATTAAGGTTAGGCTTAGAGTTAGGACACCGACGCTTCATTCCCCATGCCGGGACAGTAGCCCATGCTGTGCTTATTAACGTGAAAAGTCGTAATATTCACCAAAACGTGATTCTAAACAATACTCGTCAACCAATGATGTCGGGGGCGCTACACGTACCTCAGCCGTCGTAGCGTCTGCCGCTACAGAACCAATTGTCAATCATTAACAAGATAACAAATATATAATAAAAAAGTTTGAAAACCAAGTTGAAGGTGAAATGGAAACAGACATGGCAAAGGATGCTCCTTACGCCAGCCCACGAAATAAAAAAAAAATAATGGTAGAATTTAAAACAATAAAATGGCCGGCAGAAGCTAAGAGTACAGTGTTCAGGCCTCTTTAGGAACGAAGTCAAGTTACGCTTGAAGGCTGCAACAGATGGTGAAGAGATAGTTTGCTCAGTCAGGGAATTCCAAGCTTTAACAACCCTGACAGAGAAAAAATTTTTTCTGCAATCTAGCCTAGATTGAGGGATTACCAATTTAGAGCTATGTCCCCGGGTACAGGTTACAGTACTTAAGTCAAAAAAGGGCAAATCAACCGACAAAAAGTCTTTCAGAATTTTGAAGGTAAGTATGAGGTCGGCCTTAAGACGTAGTGGCTCAAAGATTCCAAATTCAGTTTATTTAGGCGGGCATTGTTCGCATGCCAGTCAGAGATTTTGTGAAGCGGCACTGAGTGGATTCGATATGATCTATATCCTGCATGAGATAAGGTCACCAGACAGGAGAAGCATATTCCAGTAAGGGGCGAACAAAGACCTTATATGCCCACAGGTTAGTGTTTACACAACCCGAGGTGAATGCTCGCTGAACAAAAGCAAGACGTCGATTAGTGTTAGACACGATGTGACTACAGTGGGTGGTGGATTTAAGACTGGCATCAAACCAAAGTCCAAAGTCCATAACAGAGAAAACTCCTGGCAGTGGGACCCCATCCAACACATAAGTGCACACTGTATTACCATTGCCGATATGGAAACTTTTACATTTTGCGGTAGAGATTGGTAATTGCCAGTCAATGGACCAACGAAAAACATGACTGATCCCTGCCTGAATACATTCATTATCATGTGAATCAGTGATCACACTGTGAAGCTTGAGATCATCTGCAAATTTTAGCTGTTCCGTGTTACGAATATTACAAGATAGATCATTGAGAAAAACGACGAAAAGAAAAGTCCCGATCACAGAACCCTGTGGGACCCCACTAACAATATCTAAACTTGAAGAGTAAGAAGTACCGAGGACAACACGTTGTGTGCGACCAGTAACAAAGGCACCAATCCAAGCAAGAAGTTGTCCATCAAAACCAAACATTTTTAGTTTAAAAAGAAGTTTGCTATGAACTACAGATTCAAAAGCTTTTCGAAAATCAAAAAGAATTTCATCAGTAGGCAATCCTATATCTGAAGCGTCAGTCCACTTGTCCAAAGCCAACAGAAGTTGGTGAGTTGAGGATCAGCCTGGCATAAAACCAAACTGGTCATCACCAATTAGATGAGTGTTGGTGTATTTAAGCATCTGAACGCGAATGATTTTTTCCATGACTTTAAATGGGGAGCACATAAGGGCGATTGGGCTGTAATTCTGCGAATCAGTAGCATTCCGTCCTTTAAAAATTGGAACCACATTTGCTGTGGACCAAACACTGGGGATTTTTCCTGACTCAAAGGATAATGGAAAAATGAAGGCCAAGGGGGTGCATATTTGGTAACGAATTTCTTTGTAAAAGTAAGCAGAGAAGCCCTCTGGTCCCACAGAGTAACTCTGTTTGAGCTCAGTGAGAGCTGAAAGCACAATTGATGGGATGAAATGTACAGCAGTGCAAAGTTCTCTGCCAAGTTCACAATCCAAATTTGTTGAAGGAATGAAGTTATTATCAACACTGCTATTGGCCTGAAAAGTAGTATTAAACAAATTTGCTTTGGCCACAGGATCTGTAATATTATCGTTGACAACTTTTAGGGGTGGGATAGATCTTGTAATTTTACTCTTACGCCGAAAGAATCGAAAAAGCGATGCTAAGCTACCATTGGCCAAAACAGTGCATTCTTGATTGCGTTGGTCCTCCTTTAAGGCAGAAGAATATTTTTGCCGACAAGTATTGTATGCAGTTAAATTATACTCGGTCCTATTGCTCCTGTAATGGCGCCATAAGGTAAGTTTCCTACGCCCAAGTTTCTTAAGGGCGATTGGTTGATAGAAACCCTTAAAAACGTGCAAGTGATGCTGAACACTACTGGTTTTAACATAGTGATGAATAATATCGAGAAAATTATCCCAGGCATCATTGACTGTGTCAGATGTCGAAAGAACTTCATTCCAATTAATATCAGCAAGATGGGATCTTAGAGTATCAAAATCTATAACCCGGTTGGTATACACATTTTCAGCACTTGAAGATGGACTGTTGACCTTGAAGTTCACCACACAATGGTCGCTAAGACCAAGATGGGCACCAATTTCAATATTGAAAATAGCTCGTTCATCATCAGTTAGGATCAAGTCAAGGATATTCTTTTCACGAGTTGGTTCCGCCACAAGTTGCATGAGGCCAAGATCTGCAATTTGGTAGAGAAAAAGTTGGTGAATACTGTTTGAGGCTCTAACCAACTGCCAGTTAATGGTTGAGAGGTTAAAATGCCCCAACACCACATTTGAAAAGTGAGGCTTGACTGCAGAATTGATAAAATTCCCCATATTTAAAATCTGGGTGTCATCAAAACCATCAGGAATGTACCCAATAATAAAATTTAGCTTTGACGGCAACAAGACCAGTGACATGGCTTCAACATCTGTTGCAGTACACTTCAACACAAGGTCAATTTTCCTACGGTAAACCACAGCAATTCCCCCACCTCTGGAGCCTCGATCACGCCTAAAAATGTTATAAGGGTGGCCATTCGTCACCATTGAATCGGTAAGGATGGATTTAGCCAAGTTTCAACAATGAAGAACATGTCATAACAGTCTGAAGCCAAGAGAGCATGAAATTCGACCAAATTAGCAGGGATGCTGCACGCATTCATGGGGACACAATTCAACCCCACAGCGGCAGTATAGAAATTTGATGGAGTTAAAACAAGTTTGGTAGGGTCAGAACAACTGCTCCTGGTAAATGTCCCATTTATATGTTTAAGTTTACCTGGTGTGTAGGCACTTTCATAAGTTCGTCATGAAGAACCAGTTTACCTTTCTTTGTTAGGTGTGAACCATCACGTGCAATCAATCCCCGACCAGCAAATACATGTTTGTCTATGGAGACGTAGTTACAATTTTTGTTAATGCACATTTGTCGGAGCAACATGTTTGTCAGTTGGACGTCTTTGTCAGCATGGAACATGTTCTGGAGTAAGCGGGGGAAAAGACCAATAAAAGTTAATTTTGCATTGGGTCTGACTGATCTTACTAAGTGGGCTATCTTCAACAGGTGAGACACTATCTGTTTTGGAGATTTATGTAAAATGTTATTAAAGCCTACACACACAGTGATTGATGGGGAGTTTCCTGCAGAAGCCATGATGGATGGAACAAAATTTAAAAGTTGCTGTGCTATGATGCTGGGTAGCACCCACGTTTTCGAAATGACTGAAGTACAACCCCTAATGGATCACGTATGGGAGTCCCTGAAGATAATGGGCTGGTCATCCTGTGAATTGGTGATGGTTTGACGTTTTAAGATGTTATCTTCAGAGGTACTGTTATTTGGGTCACTAACATGTGGATTCCCAGATATGATTACCTCCTTTGCTGATAATCTTGGAGTATGTGTGGTTGGATTTAGCTGGTTCAGTCTTTCGATGGTTTGTGGGTCAGCAAGACCACGATTAGTCCCTACATGTGGTTGAATGAGTGGGATATCATCCTGAGCTAATGGTGCTGGTTTAATTGCAGCTCCTTGATTTTTTTCCGGCACACTGTGACCCATTTATATTTGTCCACATAGGTTTCTCTTAGTGTTTCCGCTTTAGATGGTAGGATGTGGGTGGACAACACCTGTAGACTACCAGCCTGGGAACCGGAAAGCACCGTACGTACATGCACGATATTTGTGCCAGCCTGTTGCCCTTTATCCAATTTCGGATCCAGATCTGACTTCGTAAGTAAATGAGCAGTTTTTATGGTTGTGGGTTCCGCAGGAGTTGGTGAGGTATTCTTCTGGCTTCCCGTGTAACTGTCTGTCACCAGTGTGGTTACTTGTATATCAGTTGAAATGTTGACCATGTAGCATTTTAAGTTTGGAATCCATGTGTTCGTTGAAGGTGCAAATCTGTTGAAGCAGAAGATTTTCAACCTTACTGATTAAATTAGAAGAGTTAAGCTGGACAATTTCATATAAATCGTCAATTTTTTGCAGAACCAGGGACTCAAATCGTGACAATTTTGTTTTAGTGACAGTTGGGTCTGGTTTCTTCGATTTTTTTTTACTTTGGAATTTTTTCTTTGGATTTTATTTCCTCTGAATTTTTTTCTCTGGATTTTTTTCCTTTGGACTTTTTTTCCTAGATTCCCACGATACACGTGGCATTATCTTCCTTCAAGCCATGGATTGTCAAGCTATCAAAACCAAAATAGGCTCACTTGTCGTATTAGCTGAGCAGGTTTTTAAAATCGGTAAAAAACATTTTTTAACAAACTGCGACTTCAAAAGCTTGCCATGTTTTAACCGTAACGTTTTATAAATAAATGCGATAAAGTTTGAACAAATTTCTGTTATAAATCGACATTATAAATCGGTACCTTGGTGGTTGTGGTGTACCGGGGGAGGGGGGGGGGGGGAAACTTCGTTTTATAGATTTTTGTTATAAATCGGGTTTTCTCCCCCCCCCCCCACGGTTCGTCACAGATATTCAGTTACCGATTAACCACTTTTTTATTTCTTTTTTCACTGTACCAAACTTGATCAAGAAGAGTTTTTTGGGTAATTTATTAAAAAGATCAGGTATAAAAACGTTACTACAGCTCTTACCATAATTATTTTTAATACGCAGTGTAAGTAATTTAATAAAATATTTTTATCCAATTTATGGAAGATAGGAAAATAGTTCTTCAACAAAACGACTTAATTTCTTAACATGATCACCTTAAGTATGCCATGTTTGTTGTACAGTTCCTCGGTAGAATATTTAGCGTTATTTTAAAAAAAAAGTATTTTAATAATTTTATTCTGAATTTTTTGGAGTCTTTATATCGAATAATTTGGGGCAAAACCATGATTTCAATGCAGTATCTCAACTGCGACTCTACCCAAGCAAAATAAATTATTTTTTAAAATTTTTTTATTCAGTATGTTTCTAAGCAAATACAATTTTGGCATAATGTCCCTTAATTTTTTAATTAGTTGATCAATGTGGTCTTTAAATTTATATTGTGAATCAATATTATGCCCAAGTATTTTGGAGTATTACACTTTTGAATAGCAACGTTTTCAGAACTTTTTCTTAGGTAAATATCTTTTTCAAGTTGTATTCTTATATGAGGTGTATGAATATGCATAAAACAGGTTTTTCTTCGCTAATAAAAGCATCATTTAGGGTGCACCAGTGTTTAATGTGGTCAAACTGCTTTTGAAGCATCTCTATCATCTTGTCATAATTTACATGCACCGATATTAAAAAAAACATCATCTGCAAACATTTGTATATTTTCGTTTTCAATATGTTCACCAATATCATTTATATACAACAAAAATAAAATAGGTCCCAGTATAGAACCTTGGGGAACCCAGTCTTCACAAGCAAGGCTGTCACTAAACTGGTCATTAATTTTTACCATACTTGTCCTATTTTGCAAGTAGCTTGATAAAATGTTTAAAATTTTCCCTCTAAATCCGAGCTTTCCCGTTTTACATATTAGTAATTCCCTATTTATTGTGTCGAAAGCCTTTTGTAAATCTATAAATATGACACCAACGGAGTTTCCATCATTAAGGGCTGTAGTGACTTTGTCATTCAGTAGTTTAAGTGATTCGTTCGTACCTTTGTTTTCCTGAAACCCAAATTGATTTTCCGATATGATACTAAAATTCTGAATAAATTTTTGAATTTTAATTGAAATTCAAATTTTAAATGAAATAATTTTTCTACAATTTTATTCAAAGCTGGTAACAAAGGAATAGGTCTACAATTATTTGGGTCTTTTTTGTTTCCTTTTTTAAAAATAGGTCTTAGAATTTGTGTTTTTAATTTATAAGTGGCCAAGTATCTGACGTTATCATAAAATTTACAAGTGGTATAAAATTATTTGAGTTTTCCAATGTCATGTGTCTAATATAAAGGCCGTCTGCACCTAGAGAGTTTTTTTATTTTAAAAATTTAAAAAATATTTTTAATATCACCTACAGTTGCAAAATCAATATACAATGTTGGCTAATCGTATACCTTCCTGTGAGCCAATAGGTTTCTTCCTTTTGTATTTCAATTTAAAATTAGTTGCTTGATTACCACAAGTGTTATTGAATTCATTACATACCTGTGTCATTGAGTAATGTGAAAAATTTTTAATAATGACATCATCAATATTTTCATGTGTTTTGCCAATAAGTTCATTTATTTGTTTCCACATAACCTTTAGTTTTTTTATAGTATCTTTCTTTGGATTCATTAATGCATTATTTTAGTAACACAAGATTTCAGTTCACGGTACTTCACATGTAATTTTTCATCTTTGCTATTCTTTTTAATATTTTCCCACAGTTTGTTTTTCTCATTTATAATTTTAACCGTATTTGCTGTAATATATTATGTTTTCCTAGGTAGAAAGTTTTTTTATTTTTATACTTTTTAATACAATTTGATGCATATATATATATAGCCGTGATTTTTAGTTCAATCATGTCATACATTTTAATAAGGCACTGTATATTTTTTTAAATTCCAGTCCATACTATTTAGTTCTTGGATAATTTTATTTTCATTATATGAAGGTCTTTGTTTCGCATAATTTTTACCAGCCGAGTGTTTTTTTGTGTGTATCAATAATTATTGCCATCATATAATGATCAGCAATTTTTTTCTTTCATGGTAAAGCTAATATTATCTAGAAAAGTTCTAATGAAGACATGATCTATACATGAAATTGTATGTTTATAGTTTTTAATTTCTTCTCTTGTCGGGCCGTTAATTTTAGACTCAAAACCTAAACTACAAAGAGCGTATTCGTATTTATCCCTTTCATAACGTCTGTTGTTTTTTTCAATGATTTCTTCTTTTTTATCCAAAATATCTATATTCATATCTCCCATTACAATAATATTATTAAATTTGGTATATGACTTCAGTTTTTGTTTTAGCTCTTTAACAAACTCAGTTACGTTTGTAGATGGTTGTCTATACACCAGTAAAATTTTGTAGTTGTTATTTTCCCAGGTTAAATCCAATTCCAATGCATCATTGTTACCTATTTTAACACAAAGTGATTTGCAGACAAATTTATCCTTAATAAAGAAGACCAAACCTCCTCCCATTTTAGTGTTTTCTCTGGTATGCCAATATGATTCATAGTTTTAATTTTGTATAGTGAAGTCTTCGGGCTTTTTATGCTAATTTCTGTAATTAAAATCAAGTCCCAGCTTATTTGCAATTTCTTCAATTCCAAGCTTAAGGTAATTCCAATTTTTAAAATTTTTTCTTAAGTTTCTAACATTAACATGCATAATCTTAATTTGGTCCCCAATACGGTGAAATTTGCAAACTAACACATCTCTTACATCCTCACTGTGCTCAATAACTAGAGTGTTAGTGTCTTTAGAGTCCGCCATTAGATTAAATCACTTACACTTCTTATTATTAACACATTTACATCATTTCCGTCTTTCCTTATTGCTATCTTCCCATTCTTAATCCACACATATTTGAAATTCTTTGTTTTTGCATAATCTTTGGTTTGCCAAACTATTTTTTGAAATAAGGAGTTAGGTGCTCATTTACATAAATTCGTTTACTGTTACCATTTTGGAAGACATTTGTGATAATTTTCTTTCTTGCTCTGATCCACAAGTCCCTATCTTCACGATAGTAGTATGATAGTGTGGGATTCGACCATGACAGAGGACAGACAGACAAGATGGCCGCCCCCATGTAAATCGGAAGTACCACCATTTTCCAAGATGGCCGCCCCCATGTAAACCGGAAGTGCCATCATTTTCCAAGATGGCTGCCCCCATGAGAAGCTGAACCGGAAGTCCTACCATTTTGAATGACGTCACTTCCTAGCCGCCATTTTGGGGTGTTTCATATTGAAGGTCTTCATTTCGGGGTGTCTCATATTGAAGACGGCCATTTTGGGGTTTCAGTTTCAGTTTCGATTCCCGAAATTACTTAAAATGCCCATAACTCGGGAACCGCTGATACTAGTGCAAAACGGATTGAAATTTGCCCACTCTTTCAACAACCCCACCCAGGGCCCCAGCTAACTGGTGGCTCACCCAAAATTCGAGTTCCGCAGTTGGCCCACCCCGATAACTCGGGAACCGTTGGTCCTAGAGCGACACCGTTCAGAATTTAGCTTCCCCAGGCCGTGCCCTACGTGTGGCCCTCCTGAAAACTTGGATACCAACATTTTTGGAAGTTGGCCCACCCCGATACCTCGGGAACCGTTGGTCCTAGAGTAAAACCGCTCGGGATTTGGCTATCCACCCCCCGAAAGGAATTGGTCGGAGGGCCCAATCGTCGTTAACAAACTGTACGTGGCTTTCTTACCGTATGGGCGGTAAAATGGTAGGGTTTAAAAAGCCGAACGTTTCCTTCTCACAGCTCATAGTGCGCGCATAGGACCGACATTAGCCAAAAGGTTGATTTATAAACATTACTAATGCCGATTTTACGAACGCACTCAGTCATACATACTCACACATTCATACACACTGGTTGAGGTTTAGGATGGAAAGGAGAGGGGTGGGATGGGTTTGGGTAAGGGTGCAGCCACTTTTCTACCTTGGTTGGACCTGCCAGAGACCGAAGTCTCCGATGGCATAGCTGGCCGCACCGTGTAGATGAGGAGGGAGGACTTAGGACTTCTTCTCCTTCTCTGTGGTACGTTTGGCTCTCTTAGCAGCCGCATCTCTCAACCTTGCATCAACTTTTTCCTCTTTGCTCATATTTGCCCGCCGCTCCTTTTTAGCCGCTGCATCCCTAGCTCTCCCCTCCGCCTTTCTTCCTCTGGCATGATCTTTTGTTTCTCCCCTTTGCATCTAGCTCCTTCCGATTCATGATAATGCTTCCGTTTCTACCCCGCATCCTGCTCTCTCCTCGCCAGGTTCCGCTCTTCTCTTTCAGCTGCACGCAACTCCCTCTTGAAGGCAGCCATCTCTTCACGCTTCGAGACGTACCTCTCTCTCTCCGCAGCTGCCTTTTTGAGCTTATCAGCTTCTCATCTCCTATCTCTCTCGTCCAACTTTACCATCTGTTCTACCTCTCGCTGGGAGGGAATGCCTTCGACTCGCACTTCCCCACTCTGGGCTTCGCTATCCGACGCTTACCCTTCGCGATCTCTCTTTTCCACCGCTCCAGGATTGCTTTCTAGGTCCACGTAGGAGTCGAAGTCGTCCTCCTCTTCATCCTCGCCTCCGTTATCAGAAGTCCGGTAGTGGCCGTGGGCTTAGGTCTGTACCCCGTTTTCCCTGACGAAACGTTTGTCATCGTAAGCTGAAAGCAAGGCGTTGGTGACGATGTCGGTGGTAATTTTATGCTTTCGGCTACGAAGGGTTGTCCACGTCCCCTTGTCGACGGTGTGCTGTCGAGGCAACGTTTGCAGTCCTCGTGTCTAAGATGTTTCTTGACAAAGGTCCTATGCACGCCTTTTTCCGTCTACTTCTCCTCATCCACGGTGATGTACGAGTACATCTTAGACCAGTGGCCTACAAACTCCTTCACCGGTATCCCACTCAGCTTGTCCTTGAACTTGCCGAGGACTTGCTTGTTCTCGATGCTGAAGAGGGGATGGGTGGGGTCGTAGTTTGACGTGTCGAACCACTCGCCCCTCTCCTTGGCCATGTCCGTGTAGAGGTCCTCCATCTCGATGAAGTAGAACAGGCTGTCTGTGTCTGTGAAGAGCAACGACGTTCCCATACTTCGGTTTGATGTACCTGTAGTGGAACTGGGACATCAATAGCTTCGAAAGCTCCAGGATGGTGAAACCAGAATATATGGGGAGGTCGCAGTCAATCGTCCTGGCTTTCGGTAGTACGGAGATTAGGCTGTCATTGAGGATTTGGAAAGAGTCGGCGTGAGGAAGTGAGGTGTACTTCACCGACTTTTACACTTTGCTGGCGAGTTTCACGGACACGCTGTTCTGCTTTTGCTCCAGCGTCTTTCCGAAAATGCTGTTGTTTGCTAATTTGAACAGGTTCTTCTCAAAGTCGTTCGTGGCAGCCAGCCTTCTTACGGTGTTTCCCTCGATGTAGGGTTTAAGCCAGGCCGCCTGTTTGAAACAGAAGACATGCCTGATGCGTCGAAGAACCGAGTCTTGCTGCAGGTAGTACTTGAGATTCCGGTAATGCACTACGTATTTCTGGTTTGTTGAAGAGGTTGGAGGCTAGCTTGGTGGTAGAGTTGACGATTTGTCCGATTTCCTCGGCTACCCTCTTGGAAAATTCCGATACCATCAAAGGGTCAATCTTCAACGATTCCGGGGCCAGCAGGTAGTCGTTGTGGGCGTCGTGTAATCCGGGAGGGTAGTCCAAGTCCACTTCCAAGATGTAGCCATAGTCCCCGTTGTCAGACACCGAGAAGACGTCGAAGGCTCGAACCTCCTGAAGTTTCCGTATGGAAGTTCTGTACCATTGCTCACCCGTAGAGGTTGTTGGCGTCCAGGTAAATGAGGAAGGATATGGGACTCTCCGGGTCGAAGGTTTCGGTGAAATAGCAGTTATTGACGGCGGCATAGCGACGAGCGATGTACGAAAGAACGCCTCGAATTCCGGAAGTGATGAAATTATGCTTCATGACGTGGGTGAAGTGGTCGAGTTTAGCTTTCGTTGCCCGCAGTGTCGCGCCCCAACTGAAACCGGGTGTGGATAGGTAGTAGCAGTGGTCGAGACGACAGAGAGACCAGACTGGAGGAAGTTCTCGAAGATATCGGCGAGAAGGTAGACGTCCGTGAGTTGATATATGGCGTGGTAGGTGGCGAAGAGCTTGATGGTCAACATGTTCCAGACATTGCGGGCATGTCGGTATTCCTCTTCGATGATTCCCTCCTTTTAACCTTCGAATAGAAAGCCTCTCTAGGCGGGAGCTCCGTTTCCTCGAAGACTTCCGGTCCGGTGATGTTCTCATAGGGGTAGTGGCCCTTCTGGGTAAGCAGGATTAGGAGAGTGTCGGTGTTGACGTCGGGGTTGAACAAGGTGAAACGTTCGCGAAGGGAAGATCGCTCCAGTCCGGCCCTGAGGATGTCGAAGGCACCAGCCGCGTTCTTCAGGTTCGTGACGAGCTTCGCCAGGGACGAGGCCAAGAAGTTCAGGCTGTCGATGAACCTGAGCGTGATGATGAGATTCTTCTTGGGTGCATTGGGGGAGAGGGTGGGGGTTTTCAGGTTCACCGACATGCTCTAGAATCGCTCCACATTCCTGGCAGTGACGTCGACGCTTCGGGTAAACTTCTTGGCAGCCGACACCAGTAGATGCATATTGTAGCCTCCCAAATTGTGGAAGACAACGGGGATGATGCTGGTCTGTCTCACCGAGAAGTTGCACTTGTTGTGCGCCGCACCACGGTACTTGCCGGGAGGGAAATGGTCGTGGTCTCGAACCTTCATCTCTTCTCGAGCTTTCTTCTGCGAGGCGTACAATCCCAGGTAAAAACCTTGTCCGCAGTAGTGGTAGTTTTGGGCCAGCAGGAAACGAGCTTCTTCCTGTTCGGTGAGGGCAAGAGGATGAGGATTGGCGATGATGGCAGCATACGTCAGAGCCTCTTCCTCCACCGACTTCATAAAGTCTTCGACCGCGTCGAGTCCGAAGAGATACTTTTCGTTCACGATCTCTCCACCTGGTGTGACGATGACGTAACCGTAGCTGCAGGGTACGTGTTTGTGGATGGATGTCGTCGAACTGGTGGATGGACTGGGAAGAGCACCAGACACAGGCTTGAGCAAGCACTCGAAGTCGGCATAGATGACTCAGGGGTGTTTGTATTGCCGACTGAAGTGCTTGAACTCCAGGCTGTTTGTACCGAGTCTCGGGAATCTCAACCGCTGGATCAGGTTCAGGACAAAGCATTCCGCGCGATGTTTGCGGAGGGTGATTTCCCTGGTGAAACTGAGAAGCAGTTCCGGCAGAAAAACTTTAGGTGATGACCGACATCGGTGAACCAAAATAATCCGCCAAAGTCCATTATAGCGCAATAGTGCTGATTGGGGCTGACATCGTTGTCAGTCATCCTCGGCCAGAAACAGCAAGTCAATCACCAGACGACCGACCACGGATTTGCAGACTCGGATGGTTTGAAGTCCGAATTCCGTGGTGTAGGCAATGACGTTGATGGCGAGACCGCTGTTCTTGGCTTCACACTCGTCGATCTGAGAGAGCTTCACTGGGTACCGAAGCATCGAGTGGTCTAAGGTATCCATCCACTGCTCGTAGTGCGAAGGTTCCACTATCAAGCTGCGATGATTCGCCGCCAACACGGAGTACAGGAAGCAGCGGATGTCCATCCTGTTCTCCACGTTGGTAACGAACTGGCGCTTCTTCCTCAGCTTAACGTAGGAGAACGCGCGGAACGGGCCGTACTTCCCCACCTTTACAGGAATTCCATCACTGCCGCGACAACCCAGCCGCAGCCTTTCTCGGCGAATGCGTCGATGGCATGATGGACCTTCTCGTAGTCTTGTTCGACCAACCGAGGGATGTCGTGGGCGGAGGGAGCGTTGACGTAGAGGCTCCAGAAACCGGCATTGAGGGTTATCCTGGCGCTGGAAAAACGCGTCGTCAAACAGATTTGAAATTTACAGGAAATTAGGCTGGTCAGGCAGGCTACAAGAATTCGGGCGAAGGCGGGTTTCAGGCAGGTCAGGAGATGTACGGGATCGCGGAGGAGAGGGGCATAGCCGTCGTTGCACGCGAAGTCCTTCTTGTAGCACTTCAAGCTACCCTTGAAGCTGCCCTTGAAGGCATCTTCGCAGGTTGGCGGTTCGTCGGTGCAGTCTTCACACCCGGTCTCCTCGCAGATGGAATGGTTCAGGACGCAACGGAAATCATCTATCGTGTCTCCCTGTTGTATACCCCTCAGCCGCCGCCCCATATATTTCTGAGTAAGCCGAACACCCGTCGATTATTTTTCGGTCGTCGCCGAGAAAATACGGCTAGAGCCGAAATTTTGAAGTTTTAATGCATCAGAACGAAACGAAACAGTAATGAAGTTAGTTGTAACTTGTCTGTTATGGTAAGCTGCTCTCCACTGCCGTATTTTTCATAGTTTTTGAAACCCAGTACCTTCCTAAAGCACCGAACAGTGCGAAAAGAACATACGACTGTTAGAGACAGTTTGGCTCCAAACATGACATCACGCGTGCGCAGTGATGTTCGTCAACCGTTTAGTACCTTCCGAAACTACAACACAGCTCAACAAGCTCAGCAGAATATTCGATACGTCATAACTTCACCACGACTAGACCTGGCTAATGGATTTCACCAGGGTTGGCTAATAGATGTGACCAGGCGAGAGCAATGCCAAATTGCAAACCATCTCATAGAGGTGCTCGTAGTGCGAAGGATCCACTATGAAGCTGCGATGAATCGCCACCACAACACAGCTCAACAAGCTCAGCAGAATATTCGATACGTCATATCTTCACCG
>JAHWFP010193319.1:217-21896 GCA_023313725.1 Lithobius niger
AATAGTTTGTTTTGCATGAAGTGTTTGTCTATTCAGAGCTTACGTAAAAGACCGCACACATAACTTAGTAAAAATTTAAACCTAGTGTAATTGCATCTTTTCGTGCAGATGGGAAATTATCAGAAAGTAACGCAGAACTAAAAATTCACAAACATCTTAAAAAACACGTCCATTCAATATTAGTAATGATTTAAGAACATTCCAAAACAAACTTAACCATATGCCAACTGTACACCTATGAATCTTCACTGAAATTAACAGTTCCAGTTTAAAATAACATTACGAGGTAGAGCTACTTTAATTTTCGACATTAAAATTACCAGTCAGGGGGAATTAGCAAAGACAACTGACGTAATTTTAATGTCGACATTAACGAATCTCTCCTTTTAATGATATAATGATATGTTAAACTGGGACTATTTCTTTGAGCTGCTGCATATCTCAGTCACAAGTATGTGATTAGTTGCAGTCTGATTGTAGATCAGATTATAGGGTAGTCTCTTTCTAATTGTTTGATAGCAAGGTAGACTATGCAAAGCCTCCAAAAGTAAAGGTCGTATCAGAGACTGTAAGTGCTCAGGGAACAGACTCTTAGTTTCGAGTCACAACTACCGAATTCCAAAATATTCCTTACTGCTAAGCTAGGGGACTAAGCACAGAACACCACATATTAGGCATCAGTCCAAGCAAACTTGTCCAAACGGTCCAACCGGTTCAAACGGTAAGTTCGACCTCCCAACACCAACTGACGATCGTCTGTTTCAGCGGGTTTTTATACCTGCTGGAACATAGGTTTCCCGCCAAGATTTACGTCACGTGACGAGCGAACTGCAGCGATCTGGTTCCAACTGGTTGAGCAGCTGGGTTCGCTCGCCGCATAGCTGTTGGCGCTCGGCCATTCCCGTGTTAGGCGGCAACTGGACGGGGGTAAGTAGCTCCACGTCATTACCGCATCAAGGTGCACCGCGAAGTGTTGGGACCGTGATGCGTCTTGCATTACATGTGACGCTCGTTACATCAGAATACGCCAAAAATGGCGACTCAAATCAAACGCATAGATGACGTTAGACAGGTGGCGCCATCTCTTGACACCAATCAGCGAATTTGCAAACTGTTAGGATTTACAAATGGATGGCGCCACTTATCACACCTGCCGCTTCGCCTTTTTGCGAAGCATTGTGAAAGTTAACCCTGATACGGCCTCTATTTTCAGAGGCGTTGGAATAGGGATATAGACTTTAAAAAATTCTAAACTATTTTTTTAAAATCCTTACACGGTAGGTGTTGTTTACCGTGCATTTCTTTTCCTTGCAGCAGTGCAGCAGCTGCAGAAGTTTGCTAAATGCTTATGTCACGCAAGTCGCAAACGTCACTAGCGTTCGACGACCAAAAGAAACAGCCCTCTTAGGACACACAGAGCTATCAATGGACCGCCAAAAAAAAATGGACGCTGACATCTCCGTGCGATTGTCGTAACGTTCCAATTCGCTGAAAAGTGTAATCGTGGAAGTCTTAGGGCGTGTTTACGCATCGACTCGCCTTTGCATTTTCGCAGCTGAAATTTAATCGCGATGGAAAAGGTGTTGTTGCGATGGTAACAACATTTCCTGGATTGGCTAAATCCGACATCGTGTGAGGAAATGCTTGCAGTCTTATAATTCGCGGCAGTAAGATAAAGAATTCCTCCACGCGAAATAATTTTCCCAATCGCTTCTGAAACGCAATTATTGACTCGTTTTGTTGCGAGCTGGCAGAGCTAAATCCGCCGCCATGTTGGAATTTCAGATAATTTCTAGCTTCAAGTAGCGAGAATGCAAAGGCGAGTCGTTGCTTCAACGTGCCCTTATTGGCAATCGAACTGAATCCATAGAATTTTACGGTTGTGTATTTATTACTTTACCTACCTGCAGCTTTGTGGTTTCAGTTAAATCAACCATAACTTTAAAATTATATCTGCTGTAGATGATCAAATGTTTTTATTGTTGCTAAGCAGCCGTCTTTTTTCCGCAGCAGAGCTAGCCACCTTTTTTTCTGTTGCTGCATCTAGCATAGCACGATACGAGGAAAAGAGACGCATCCGCTACATGCAACACTGCAAATTTCAGCTAAATTGTAGGAAAAGAAACAGCCATTTAATGAACTGATTTAGCACTGCGAGGGAAAGAAACGCACGGTATATAGTAGTTAGTTAACACGTTACTATAGATAGCGCATCGTGTAATCAGGCGGTAGAAACTCTAGCAGTTCCTACAGTCGTAACGTAACTTCACAGAAGAGCCTTGCTAACGCAAAGAGCGCAAGGAGCGCAGTAGCTCAGACAACATGGCGCTGGAAATCGAAGCTTAATCCGGCCCACATTGGAGTTCAAAGATGCCGGCAAATAAACATTGCGCTATCGCAAACTGTCAAAACAATTCGTGATATTTTTACAAACCGCATATGGCAAATGTTAGCTAACACAATTTACCTTCACGAAATTCGCTTTCCTTCGCTCTCCTTGTTGTTGTGCGCCGGCCATTTTTAAGCTGCGTGATCGCAACGTACGGTGGCTTATTGGGACTATACATGGGACACACAAAACTTTTAGGAAATCGGAACAAAATGACTGGCGCGAGCGCGGTTTACCATATATCGTCCTAGGTTGTAGTGTGTCTTATCCAGTGATGCAACGCCGAAGTTTCGGTTTCATGAAAGTTTTGTGCAAGTAGGAAAAGAGTATGCTCCTCCCGGTAACGAAGTGAGTATATTGCTATAAAGTGTAATTAGACGAGATTTGTATTAATTAGGCCTACTTTTTGTTTGTTTAAGTTGAGTTTGCGAATGTTCAGTGAGTAAAGTATACTGTACTAGAAGGCGCGACATATGCGCCACATATCTTCTTCCATCCCTCCCCCTCCTCCCACCACCTCCCCAAACGTTGACAATAGTGTCGCCGCAACCCCCTGTCCCAACCTTCCAGGCCTGTTTATTCTATAAACCGGACGAAAAGCCATATCGACTGGATCACTGGGAAATAAATACGGATGCAAAACTACTTCCGTTGCCTTTTGGGCTTACATGTCAAGACGCCTGAGCGGAATTGAACCCTCGACCTTTGAGACTAAAGGCCGAAGCTATACCGCTAAGCAAGTGTCGGCACGGCCATAGTGTCAAGTCATAAGGCCGTGTCAGTACGACCTTGCCGTAGAGCTTCGGTCTTTCGTCTCAAAGTTTGAGGATTCAATTCCCGCTCAGGCAGTCTGAAATTTTTAGTCCAAAAGGCAACGGAAATAGGTTTGTGTCTGTATTTATTTTGCTTATTCCATGGTAGCGCCCTATCCCCCCCCTCCAAAAAAAAAATTTCCTCTAACTCTAGAAGTACGTCTCTGTTTTCTCAGAATTCGCTGTGTTGTTTTTCTTTTGATCTTGAAAACGTGACAGAACAGTCACACATTCTAAAAACATTGTAAACCCTTTGTTAGCTCCTTTGATTACAACTGCGACATAGTGTTGTTGATATTAGGCACGACGTACTTTTACCCCAATTACACATCAATTCTTCCCTCCTATCTCCTCTCCGGGGGGGGGCGCGGCCGTCTCGGTAACAAAAAAAACAGCCGTGAAGCATGCGCCGATTCTACCACCAGTTTTGTCTACACCAACCCTTCTTTTCTCAGAACCAGTACGTGACGAAACTGTCACCGGTCAGGAAGGTAGGCAGTTTTATTATTTTTTATTATTTTTTATTATGGAGTGAATGTTTCTAGTTTCGACTAAAGGAATGCAGCAACACATAAACCGTTTAAATGTGTTACAAATTACGAGCAAAAAATTACAACAATAATTTTAAACATTGCTACAACTTTGTTGTCATTTCTCGCCTTATCCAAGATTTGCCTATTCTCGCACAAAGACCAACTTCTCGCGTGATCAAACCACGGTGGAAAACGTAGCATCTCGCAGGGAGAATTCATAAACCAACATGGCGCCCATTTTGGGTTTGTCGAATCTAGGACGTTAGATGGTAAACTACTTTTAACGGACAAGCCTACGCCTTAATGGGATGGCAACAGCCATTAAGGTTGAACACGGTGAGCAAATTCAGTTGCAATAAAGCACAAATCTTGGAGAAACTTAAGTCATAGGGTAAAATACGCACAGTTACATTAAGCTGTGGTACTGTTTGCAAAATTTATCCTAACACAGGCAAAAGTCTGAACTAATTTTCCAATATCTGTTCGATTTTATAAATTGACGTTTGCATCGTTTTTAAGAAGCACATCGTTTTGATATTTGCAGCAATTTGCCTGTATACAGAGTATACAGGGTGGTCTAAAGTCCCTTAAATCCCACCAAAAGCCCCACAGTATTGGAATTACGCATCTGACTCATAGGAATTTGTTTTGTCCCTAAGATAGGGGCCACCCAATGATTGCGTTGGGGCGCCCTGTCCCTCTCAACCCCCAGATAAAAAAAATAAAAGTTTGGTTCCAATTGGGGAAATGTGCGCATAGCCCAAACAAAGTGATCACCGAAAACGGCATGCTATTTGGATAAACGGGATGCGTTTTATTACATTTTCAGTATAGCCCCTGGGTCCACATGAGGGTTTCCCGGCATGGTGCAGAAAATCTTCGGGGCACCCATCAAAGGTCCTGCAACACTTAGATTACAGACCTGACACATAGGACCAAGTTTGTCCCTAAGATGTGGGGGGCTGTAATCATGACCTTGCATTGGGGCACCCTGCCCCCCTCAACCTTAAGTTACCAAGTTTATTTCCGTTCCCTACAATAACATGGCTAACATCTCTGGATTAGGCAGTTGATTCCTGACACCTCCCATAAATAAAAGAGCAGAGGCACTATCACCTACGCCTGTTCGTCAATATCCCTTCCATACGACCAGTTTAATGATTTAACAAATTGAAGATGTTTATGTAGCATGATGCAAAATATGTCGTTTTAGGTTTTTTTTTTTAATAACTGCTTACGCATTTTATTGCATAAAGCAGTTTTTGAAATACAGTCAGGGAGATGGTTGAGTCGTGGCTATTGTCTAATGACGTCACGTTCCACTAGAGTCGTTTATTCGAACGGGTCATGCGTATCACTTATTAACGTCAGGCCGGAAGTGCCTGAATATCCGTTGATTAACTATGATTTTTGATGAGAACACGTGCCAGCAAGTTGTATACGTTCCAGCTTTGGTAGTGAACAGTTTATGATTAAATCGTTTGCATGTGAATGAGTCTAGGTCCTTGATCTAGAATTTTTGCCAATTATGCTTCCGTATGAAAAAGAAGTTGAACCGGAATTGGACTAGTTAGTTTCACCTTTTAACAACATCACGGAAAACAGAGTTTTATCTGTCGTTCTTCTATGGGCGAACCAACAAAAAAAATATGGCGGCTACTCTGTCGGTAACTGTCCCAGTATTCTACGCATATTGGCAATTCGGGTAGTTATTTCGAACAAATAGCAACTCCTGCTAATAGGTAATTATTGTGGAAGTTATCGGGATATTATTTAGTAATAGTTGTGTAGTATCAATCATTCGACAAACATGTGAGTCCGCTTCGCGAGCAAAGGGATAGTGCGTACTAGGTGCGTAGCCGTAGCTGGAGCCCCGGTATTCTTAGTGTTACAAAAACTAATAATAAAAAATATCTCAAACGTTAGTACTTTCTAACTGACCGAATTATGATAATGATTTACCATCATTCATGGAAACGGGACTTCGCAGTGAAATTTTATCCGAGTTTGTCAACTCGACAACGCGAATTTGCCAACTGTGTCTTCATTGACGGTTTGGGGGGGGGGGGCGCCCTCATTCCAGTCACTACGGCCCTGCGAATCAAAATGAAATCACCGAATTCTGACATTCAATACGCCAATTTGTACTTCAGTAGGAATGGTTTTCTTGTCATTCAAACAAACGTACATCAAACTTCGAATCACGAGACTAGAGAAGATGGTATCCATTCGCATCGTTACGGATACTAGATATTAAGGCGCGTTTATGCAACGAGACCTTCTCACTAGCCGAACGCTATTTGCTAGGCAACCGTTATTTATTTACGATTAATTTCCCTTTTCTGTGAAATGAATGAGGTAATAGGGAACAAATCTACATATATAATAGGGAGCAGGCGGCCAAGTCACCGGCGTCGCCATTCCGTCGTACAATCAAGTACCCCATCCTGTAGTGCCATCTGTTGACCGGATTTGCCTTCAAATTCGGGTTGGGGCACTTTTCCAACGTCTTCGAACAGATGGCGTCACTTACCAAACCTGCCATGTCGCCGTCTATTGACTACAAGTTCGGACTATAACACTTTTTCCAAAGTCTTCGAAGTGATAGCGCCTCTTACTAGACCTGCAACACCATTTTTGGATCGTTTTATGGTATTGTTGTGGTACCAAAGCGGCCAACAAAGTTTTAGTCGCGTGGACTGTGCCATTGTCGGCGTTTGAGCTAACAAACAAAAAACAAAAAAAACAACCCGTGTCTACTAAACCAGACAACTTTGAACCAAACGACGATTGGTTGGCAGCCTGCTACGATGGAAAGGCGCATTTATTTCCTAAATGTTCACTTCCAGAAAGGAGTTGAATTGTTTTTAAGTGGGCGGCAACAATCATTGCTTGCTACAATGTCGCAATGCACGGTATCGAGGTGAATTGTTTCGAAGGATTAACTTAAACATAGGGTTACTTGCTTACTGAATGCTGGATTTCTCAGGGCTTTTTTTTAGCCTTCAGTCAAACATACGCAAGCGACCTTTCCGGGGCTGCACCAAAGGGGAAAGGTCACGGGGCGGCGTTTTCGGGGGGTAAGGGTGAGGGAGGGTGCCAGGGCAAGTGTGTGTGGCGGGCAATGCGCGGTACCGAAGTGAATTGCTTACTGAATGCTGGATTTCTCAGTGATAGGGTTTTTTTTTTAGCCTTCAGTCAAACACACACCAGCGACTTTTCCGGGGCTGCACCAAAGGGAGAATGTCACAGGGCGACGTTTTCGGGTAGGGGGGGGGGCGGGTAAGCGTGTATGGGGGGAAACGTATGCGAATCAGGGAGGGGGCAGAAGTGTGGGGAATGGGGGTTAAAGTAATTGTGGGGGAGAGGGCATATGTGGCAGCCATTCACATTTCGGTCTTCGGTTTGATAAATTAACAACCAAACAACAAACACTTGGAGGGAGACGGGGGGGGGGGGAAGGGGTGCGCAGCATGCACACGGGCACAACCAGTTAAATATAAATAACAGGATAAAAAAAAGGTTTTCAAAGGGTTTAACAAGCGTTAACCACTCCTGGTTATCTGCCCTAAGCCCAACAGGATAAATAACAAAGTGCAACAGTCATTTTAAACATTGGTACAGATTATTGCCATTTCACGCTATTTCCAAAATCTGCTATTCTGGCTGATAAAACAGCATCTAGCAGTGATCTAACGACGGCAGAATAAACAGCTACTCGCAGCGAGAATTCAAAATCCTACGTGGCGTCCACTTCGGGGTTGTCGAATCGAAGACAAATCATCGAATACCGGCATTCAGAAATCTGTCCATCGTCTTGTACAGCAGTAAAAATTGTTTTCTAGTAGTCATAAATCGACGCTGTCATGTTGCACGCATCGTACGTCGTTTCGCGAGACACGAGGAGGAGATTTGCGTCCGCGTTGTCGCCATGGTTACTACGTATAGACAAATTGAAAGCCACATTCTTCCGTAGCCTAAGAGCGAGAAGCAGCCAGCATATTTAGTATTAACCGAGTAAAAGCTAGTAAGCGAGAAAATTGTCGTTGCGTAAACCAGCCCTTGTGGTGGAGTGTAAAAACCTTTTTGGGGGAATTTCTCGTAGGCAGGGTGTGGACAAGTTGCTTCTGGTCATCACCACCACGCACAAAAAAAATTCTTTCTGGGATCATGTCTTAAGGTTGCCCAAAGGCTGTAAATTTTAAAATTGTACAGCAATGCGTGGAACGGCGGAAAAGAAAAAAAGGATGATGATTTGACTTGTTTTAAATTGCATTTTAACAACATCATCTCATTTGAAACACTTTGAAACGACGAAAGTAGCCGTAATCGCCCCCCCCCCCCCACTCCAAAAAAATAAATAAATAAACATAAAAAATTTTCCGCGCAATAGTGCAAGTAGTAGTTATGGCCCAAAATTGGCTAACAGGCCATTTTGGGCCAATTTGCGATGTTAAATTATTCTCACAGTATTTAAGAAAAATAAAATTCTTTGTAATTACGGCATGCTAACGTAGTTTCTGAGAGAAACAAATGAGATATCTTAAAAATTAGATTTTAAAACAGTCAAATCATCATATTTGCCTTTTTCGCCTTTCCGCCCACAGTGTTAAACTTGAAGACCCCTGGGGGACCTCAAGCCGTGACCCGAGAGTGATGAAATTTATTGTGTGTCATAGTGATACTCAAAGGCAACTTTTCCGCACCCTGCCAATGAGGAAAAGGTTTTTCACTCCAACTTTCTAGGTATATAAACTCAGAAGCCACATGATCCGTTAACGGCGAGAATCAGACAGCGAAATTAATATTAGCTAAGTACAAGCCAGTGAGCGAGAAATTTACGCTTCCAACGGAGGCGTAAATGCGCCTTAAACGCGTATAGGAGAAAATCTGGGAAGCGAGATCTTGGCATAAACGCACCCTTAATAGTTCGGGGGGAAATTTTGATACATTTGAAAGTACGTCGCAATTTCCTTCGTCTTTAAGAAGAATAAAAAACCTGACATTGCGACTCCATGTATTGTGTTCTTATAATTAAGAGATAATATAGACTGCTCGTTTTTATGGTGGCGGTAATAAGATTTCTGAATGGTTAAATGTCGTAAATGGCTCTTAAAATTCTGTTGTTAATTTAGCCCTTGAACGCCTAACGACGTTTATTGCATATTTAGTGACCAGCTTGTCATTCGATTGTATTGACTTTATGGTAATATTATAGCGCAGTCATCAGAAGCTTGGCAACCCTCATACGACAACGATTTGTCAAAGACACAGCGCCTGTCAGGTTTGCATATTTTTTATCTATAAATCATTCATATTTTTTAAACAGAACGAAAAGCCAGATGGGCTCGATTAGTGTAATTAAACTCTCGACCTTTTGACAATTAACCGACGCACCATTGCTCAGTCAAAGGCCGTGTCAGTGTGGCTGGGATTCGGCCTTTGGTCTGAAAGGTCGATGGTTCAATATCCTCGCTCAGGCAGTCTGACATTTACCAAAGACAACGAAAATAAATTTGCAGCTGTGTTTATTTATACAGAAGGCGAGACAAATTGTTTTTCTTTTTCGTTTCCTTCCCATCTGTCCGCTGCAGTGAAGGCCTGACAAGTCCTTGTTAAAAGAAAGGTTGCGTTAGGATAGCATCTAGGGAAAGTCCTAATCCGAAGAAGATAATATAAGGGAAGAAAAACAACAGTATAGGTTGTGCCTGCATTATTCCCCCCCCCCCCCCCCCCCCCCCCGGCGGCGAGACTCGATGGAATGTGGAGGGGGAGGGGTGGTATTTGACGTGTCAGTTGGGAACAGGTTGGCCGATTTGAATCAGTTAGAATCAAGAGCAGTCCCGAATTGTTCTTCCCCATGTTCCACTGTCCAAACTGAGTCCTGACATACGCTGTCGATAATATTGTCACGATGAATACGGTAATATTATCTGGAAGGCGTGATGGGCTCCGTTCCACTTTTTTTGTCCTCTCCAAATCCCCCACCCCTTCCAGTGATGTTAATTTAATAACGCTAAAAAACTCGAAGATGATTTCCTCCAGGATATGAATTTCTCTCGGTGTTGTTTGGCGCACACTGGCTAACAAACACTGATTTTTGTTCGCTTCGTTCTCCTGAAACAAATCAATACGCCTTTGTGCAACAAAGATTAAACCTTTAGCCCGCCAACAATGCAACATTTCATGTTGTGCACCTCACAATTGTTGCAAGTATTTTTTTTTTTCATTTATAAAGGTATCAGCGCTCGCGCGTGCATGATTGTTGTCGCCTACTTAGAAACAATTCAGCTCAGCTTTGAAAGGACGCACCTACGAAATACATATGCCTTTCTATCGTTTCAGGCTGCTAATTTTGAGCATCGAAATTAACAACGTGACTTAGTTTAGTTTTAAACTATACTACAAACAAAAACGTCAAGTGTGCCGTACAAAAGGGGTTATATGATTGAATTTTCACTTGTTAAAATGTACACAGATAAAAATTGATGATTTTTAATTAAAATAATAAGTGCTGTTGTGCTTTACGTTTTAAATATATGATTCGTAAAGCACAACAGCACTTAAACAGATGCAATTTTCTTTAATTGTACATTTGATTATTTCAATTAAAAATCATCAATTTTTATCCGTGTACATTTTAACAAGTGAAAATTCAATCATATAACCCCTTTTTTACGGCACACTTGACGTTTTTGTTTGTAATCCGTGTACCTTGTTTACGACATAACATGTGCACGAAGAATGAATCTGGAGTTTGCCGAGTGGCATTGTTCCCTAAATGCAATGGTTAAAACAATGTAAAACAATCAAAATGATCGTTTAGGGTCCCGTAACTCCGGAATGGATCGACCAATTGAAAAAGTGGTTGCTGTAAGGTTGAAGCCCAGGGAAATTTCTGGCTCAGATCATGTTTCAGATTTTAGGTAGGTGCAGTAGTTTTTTCTGAAACCGTGTCAGCCAAGAACAAGAACAAGAACAACAACAACAACAACAACAACAACAAGTGAACAGTTTTCAAATTTACGTGTGGCTCCCTACGTTTACTCTTGCACGGAATTGCATAAAAGTTGGTGTAAAGTTTGGAAAAGTTGCTATCTACTATCTGGCCGAGTTTGGGCGAAATATATTGAATAGAAACGTAGAAATTAATAATTTTAGTTTTGCTGGAAAGACGACTTCAATCATATATATACGATACATCATATCGCCGTGTATTATGCGTTTACCTGCGTCACGGATGCTTTCACGAGTATTTATTGGGAACCATGGCCCACAGCCGTATGCCCCATTCAAAACTACAATAACTATAACTACAATGACACACACTTCTACACAGCAACTATACCACTAATAGTAGACCTCCACCTTGCACCAGTGTCCAACCACTTCTCTACTCCACCCACTCCTTCGCATTGTAGGGCTCCCTATGATACCCTGTCGCCACATACACTGTCACTCCCACTGCTGCACTGCTGTACTCTCTTCATCCAGAGGAAATCAGAGGAAACCCACCTTCTCTCTACCATTTAGGGAAAGTTCCGGTGGGACTAGAGTTGTCAACTGGGAAACACTGGAACATTACACATGTACGGCACTACTAATGATCGGATGCTTTCATTTTACTGATCAACAATCACCAATTTTTACGTAAGTTTGATTTGCCAGGCACGGTGCACTAAGCAAAAGTGCACCAAGGTGGCGAAAACGTTTATGCTGCCATGGAGTACAATTATTTTAATCACAGATGGCGTGTTCCCAACGTTCACGAAAATAGCGATACAAAAGATGATTGCAATCATTTGAAATAAAACAACCCCAAACGTCCCACCTTAAAAGGCATATATTGGCGTCCAACGTGAAGTGAATGTCAAATTTCAAGCCTGTATCCGTCGTATAAGCGAGGTTTCTGTCGCATGACCCTGAGTCTGCACTGCGATTGTATCCTTCAATTGTGAACCTAACTGATTTAGCGATCTTATGCGTGATGCACAATTTACTTGTGAGGACAATGGAAGCTATTTTTTTTTAGTTAGTAGCTATAGGAAATTCTTTACTTCGTCGAAGTTCTGTTACGAATTAGACACACATGGCTAAATCCCACGAAGCACATGAGAATAGTTTAGCCAAAGTTATATTCCTTATGTGAGTCTTTAAATGGTGGGCTGGAGGAACTGGTGGGGGGGGGGGGGGAATTACGACGTTGCATCGGTGTATGACCATTTTTCCGAATTTTAATCAGTATCCTAATTTTCAGCGAAACGGTAATTTCCCTTTCGCCAACTCCCGTTTCGTCGAATAATTTTTCCCCAAATTACGTGTCCCGCTCGCGCTGCCACACTCGCTGCGGCGAAACATATAACATCAGAAACAGCAAATAATCCCCCTTTCGCCGAAATTTGATCGGAGCTTAATTTTCGGTGGAACGGGTATAGACGAAACGGGTATAGACCGTTGCGTCGCCTTACACCGATCTTCCAGTTGGAAAAATCATAAATAAAGGCAAACGTGTGATTGGCTACTGTCCTTCGGATGATACGGAATCCTTTTCTTTTTTTTTTTAATAATGAGCCAATTATCGATGTTTTGTTTTATGTTATTAATCTATAGTGTATTCGTTTTTATATCCCTGTTCTCTTATGAACTTATTGCAGTTACTATTTACTATCTTTGCATTTTGTTGTGCAAATTATGTTTTTTCCCAATTGACTTATTTTTAATTACCTCACACGCGAGCCAGTGCTCATGTGAGTTATTGTTCCATTTTTAATTGAAATAAACTTATTACTACGACTTATAGATCTTCCAGATTTCAGTCCATTCCTCTAATCACTTCACCTTCGCTTTCACCCCAATCAGGCTTGCTGAGGTTCACGTCTTTGCAGTTACCGGATGCTACGAAGGTAATTTTTTTATAGGACGAAAAGCGAAATGGGCTCGGCAATGATGAACCCACAAAGATGTAAACTTTTTTGTTTGCTGATATCGTTCAGCCATACTGACACGACCTTAGCCTTGGCAGCGTATGTCAGTAGGCAATAAATAAACACAAACGCCTAGAAATAATCTCTGTGTATATTTCTCTTAAAGCCGAACCACAGGCGAAGAAGCTGAACAATCGCCGAGAAAAGCAGTCATCATGACAATCAACCCAAACGCAGAAAAATTAATGCAATAGGTTCATTTTTGGTACGGTAGCAATAAAAAAGGGCGAGCGTGTTCATTCTTTGCACGGGAGCAAAGAAAAAGAGCGAGCGTGTTCATTCTTTGCACGGGAGCAACGAAAAAGAGCGATCGGCCGGCAAGGTGAAAAGTGATGACGATCAGTAGCAGCAATCAGTTACAAACTAAATATTTCATGTATTCATTGGCGGAAAACTCGGGCCAATCAAACTCTGGTCTCTAACGGAAAAGAAAGTCAGTGCGACAACAAACGGGACAGTGTGACAACATCGTGTCCTACTAGACCGGCGTTTGTTAGGCTAGAACCAGCTAAAGGTTAATTAGAAATGAACCATCAACGGAAATTATATGCTAGAATGACGTAGCACAGTAAGCCACCTACTGTTGTGAGATTTATTTCGGACTTTAAATGTTGAAACCGTGCCACCCCCAACGAAGCCCCACTGACGACGTCACTTGCGAATTCAAGTCCAAGATGACGATGTCCTCATAGTTTAACTACCCATTGTAACTTCGAAAGTAATTTCCATTGTATGCGGAATAATGTTGTGTGACCAATTATTGTAACAATATGTAACATGCAAATTGCCTGTATTTTGTATATGTCATCAATTGTAATGGCTCGAACTCACTTGGCCTTCCGCCGGGTGTTCTCAACAATTAGAGGGTGAACCAAATTAGAATTCATTCCGTCCACAAGGTAATTTCGGCCAGCTTAACTAGAATTATTCCCTCTTTAGTAAGTCCCCAAATGTAAATTCAAACCAGACCAACCCTGTTGTTTACGGATCACATCAACCCCGTAGATAGCAGATTCATCACTCAAACCAAACATTAACCCGAATACTGTTGCAATTCTGTCAAACCCTAAGTAAGCCTAGATTCCATGACATTCCGAGTTAGGCCCTAAGCTAAGGTAAAGTGTCCCCGTGTAAATCGGGCGATCCTGAGCCTTCCAACGCTCCTTATTATAATAATTAAAACATCATGCGGACTGAACCTAGACTTTTGCCTCATTTTCACCAGTTTAGCTTAAACTGAAATCCGACCCACGTGTAATTTTGTACCCTCTCCGTTAGCTGTGGCGGAAGTGGTGAGGCCCAGTCGACAGTACCAATAGTCGCCACACTGTACACATTTATGTTTCATTCAAGTGGCGCGACCCAGTTTCGAACTGGTAAACCAGTCCATCACCAGATCTAGGCTAGGTCAGCGGGCATATGGCAAAGGGGTGTGGCAGTGATCTGATGATGACTGTTTCGCCAGTTCCAATCTGGCCCAAATAACTCGAATGAAATGCAGGACATAAAGATGGCTGACTGTGCTAGGTTATCTGTAGTGCAAATAGGACGGGCTCGAGAAGTGTTAAATACATAAATACAGATGCAAACCTATTTGCGTTGCCGTTTTGGACTTAAATGTCAGACTGCCTGAGCGGGTAATTGAACCCACGTCCTTCGAAACCAAACGCCTTAGTCCTAATGCTAAGCCGTAGCGATAGGACTTAGCCATTTGGTTTTAAAGGTCGGGGGGGGGGTAAATTCTCTTCTCAGGCAGTATGACATTTAGGTCCAAAAAGGAACATAAATAGGTTTGAATCCGTATTTTTTTTTAACATCTTTAGTGTATGGTTACGGGATAACTTACTTTCAATTTATCTTAAAGGTACATACATTCATGTTGACAGTTGGCTTTCCTATATGACTCGGTTTTGCGACAATAGCTCAAACACATGTAAATGTTGCCAACGCATTCATTTTCTTGTTTTTTTTTTCTTTCGTGGGAGATGATTTTGCGTCATTAACTCTAACTTGTGCAAATAATGTTGCAAACGCTATTCTCAACGGGTCGCACGACGTACCGGAAGGATTCATGTCCCTTTAAGTAGTAGGGCATCGGCTGTTCGTATGAAAAGGGTGAGGGTTCAATTACTTGTTTAGGCAGCGGAGAATGCAACAGATATAGGTTTGCCTCTGAGAGTACGATTACTTATTGCATGTTATTTTTTTTCCAGGCTCGTTCTCAAACCCATCGCCATAATGAAGTGTGCTGTTTTCGCATTGTTGGTGATGACATCATGTCTGTTGATGGTGCGGCTCGGGATGGCGGATCTCACTGGCTGCGACCACGAATGTCTTCAGTTCCGGGCGTGTGCCCCGATCGTCGAACCAGACAGTCCAGGCTTTCACTATTGTGCGCCAAAACATAGACATTGCCTCTCCAACAAAGTTTGCATCATAACGGCCCTAAAACATGGCCTATTGGAAAACCTTTTTTTCCTGCTAGAAAAGTAATGAAAGCCAAAAATCCAGTTTTAATAAACTAGAGTTGAACATGAGTTTTGGTTTATATTTATTACCAAGTGGCGATCCGGTCCCGGCGTATCAGCTCGTTGCAAAAAAAATTGATACCTTAACAAAATTACAATAATTGACAATACACAAAAGACAATACACAACCTGCAATGATATCAGGCCCGGACTGGCCATATTCCCAATGGCACATGGGCCTTCCCGTAGATTCGTAAAGGGGCCTTTTTAGATTTGTGAAATTTGTGTTACAAGTGAAATTTTTGTTGATGATGAATTTCCTGGTTGGTCTTAAAATCTAGTCCTTTCTCTCATCATTTCACAGCTGTTAAATGACTTGGCCAAGCTTAGGGACCGGTAACTATTTAAGGCAAGTGGGGGGGAGGAAAAATTTATTTTTGGATCTAAAAAATGACACTTAAACGCGTCAGCTTCTCCCCGCGACTTACGCGGTGTTGAAGCTGGTCTTTATCACTACTAGCTACTGTAGTTTTTTCAATACACTTTCTATAAAAGATTTGCATCCTGGTTCCATGGCTTCCTCCTTTGTTTGGAGGGGGTCACATCATTTTTGGGACTTTGAGTAGAGAGTTCCAACATTTTTCAGGGTTTTTAAGGTGGGGGGGGGGGCTCATTGAAAGTTTGGTTGTCACATTCCCCTGCCCCGATGATCGGTCCCTTATACGCTCGAAAAATGTCACATTTGAAACATTGTGCATAGCTCACCAAGTAGTCTCGTGTCTCAGCTCCACTGTCACGTTTCAAACATGCGCATAGACGGAGGGACAGTGCCTTTTAATTATGTAGTTTATGTTTTCCCCAACTGGTAGGATCAATACCTGAAAATAGTACGTTGATGATACCACTAAGAAGCAGCAACAACCTATATTTTCGCGTTGTTCTTTTTTTTTTATCAGTATCTAGACACGCTTTAGCGTGGCGCCACCAAGTTATTGTTGTAGTTTCAATGTTATTGTTGTTGATGTTGTTGTTGTTGTTGTTGTTGTTGTTGTTGTTGTTGTTGTTGTTGTTGTTGTTGTTTTTTCAAGGGCTCTCTCATCGAACAAACGAAAAGAAAAGAAAGCAAAAAGCATCAAGCGCAAACATGTGTCTTTATCTGGAGAAAAGGTTTTAAGACACATGCTAGTGTGTCGGCCGCCAAGATTCAACGATAATATTATCGTTCGTCCTATCCAGATAAAATAAGTATGAGCAATGGCGACCTCTAGATACTTGTGCCGTTACATCTAAGGCAGTTTGGCTATTTTCATTTTTTACGAATTTATTAAGATTTCCTGGCATGCGCCACAAAGTGTATTACCTACACGGAATGCCTAGTTAAAATACCTAATCCGTAATCATACAGCTACACGTTTGTATCAAAATTCGTGGCCCATAAAGCAGCTTTCACGGAAGGCCAACTTAAATTATTTAGCGTTACATCGTGATATTAAGATACACGCTAGTCTGTCGCCCACCAAGATTCAGCGATAACTTTAACGCTCGGCCGATCCATATAAAATGCGTATGGGCATGGCAACCTCTAGTCACTTGTGCCGTTACAACTAAGGCAGTTTGGCTGTTTTCAGGCATCTGACGAAAAATAACAATGCAACAGAAAAAAACTGAAACTTCATTTGGTCGGATGACTTTGGTAACCTGACACCATAAAAGTCACAATTAGAGACACAGCTTAATGTTTTCTCGTTGAATTACGTTGACATTTGTATAATAACTAAATTATGACGAGCTAGCTAATCTCGCAAAAGTAAATTCTTTCAAGTGGTACATAAAGCTGAAATTTTGCTGATAGCTATAGTCATGGAACATGCCTTTTGGTGGTTTGGGGGTTAGGAAATGTGTAAATTCAAAATTGTCAATCAATCTCTATACTATTTTAGTTTATTGTTGTTGTTTTTTACTTAAGGAGCCGAACCCTAACCGGCCGAATCCATTGTACAATGTAGACTACGGGAGGGACAATTTAGCTGGAGAAAGCCAACCGGAAAAGCCAGGATCTTGCAGCATTTTTTTTTTTTTTTTTTTTGCTTTTAGCAAGAATATATAGGGTTGGGGAGGAGAATTTTTGACTGAGACCCCCTACTGAAACCGTCTTAAATGCATTCCTAGTAGTTCCGTCTAAGTTTATAGAGGGTGCCACGAGTTTTATGCGGAAATTTCTGCTCAGTTTTCGACTTCAAATTAAACTAAATTAAAAGAAACTAGCTTGTATTTAATTATTATTTACTTTAGCTTAGTTGTCATTTAGTTTACTTTAGATTTGGGCTGAGAAATGAGCAAAAATTACCAGATGAAACACTGGCGCCCTCTGAAAACTCTCACAGAACTAATAGGAACGAATCTAAGGCGTTTTAATAGGGGCTTTTTCAAGTTACAAATTCTCCCCCCCCCCCCAACCTTATAAATTCTTGCTTTTAGGGAGCCCGAACCCAAACAGGGTTATCTGCTCCAGAATTAGAATTAGAATTTACTCGCAGGAGCAGTGGCCGGACGCCTTACACCCCATACACAATCTCAATCTAAGTACAGGACCAAGATACAGAGGCATATCAAACCGACAGTACACAGCATTACCCCACTTTCTGCTGGTTTACACAAAACAGGGAACCATCACACCCCAGGAACACCGAATCGGAGCTGCAGGCAAGGACAGGTAAGGGAGAGAATGCCCAGTGAACTAGTTATACGGGGATCCCAGCAGCTCTGACAAACTGGGCAACTGCCTCGTTAGCGACGCAGTACCCCCAGAGAGAGACAGGAAGCTACGAGAGACGGATGACTTCGAAGGTGAAGACCGAGGGACACCCTAGGGGCGCAGAGGGCCCGACAGACGAGAGGAAATGTTCCCAGGAATATTCTACACCACACACTGGACAGAGTGTGCTCGCCAACCACCCTAGCGTGAATTGATGGGCCCGGAGGAGTGAGTGCCCTACACGAATGTGGGATACAGTTCTCGCCATCGAAAACGGAAGGGGAACAAAATGGCTGAAGAGCCGCACTGAGGCTGGACAGCAAAGAGAGAGCGACCCGTAGTCGCAGCGCACCATTCCACACTCCACTTCTGTAAGAACCAGGCACGAAGGAGAGGTGTCTTCGCGCGGTCTCTTCTGCTCCACGATAATAACACAACAATGAACACCATATTTGCTTACAACAATGAACACGAGGACGGAGGCACGTAGCACGACAACAACAGCACGAAGGAAGAATTGTTGCTGTACCCACTGCTAAAAAATATTTAGAAAACAAAAATGAACTCGTTTGATGCTTAACAGACCCTCTACAGACCTCTACAGACCCGGCAAAAATATAGCAGTCCAAAAATTATTTTTTTACTAATTTCTATACCCTGCTATAGTCCTAAAAACACAAAAATTTTTTTTTTTAATATTAACCATAAATTTTTTTTGTACCCATTTGGGTACACCAGGATTGTAAGCTACAGAATATTTTGTACCCAATTGGGTACATCAGGATTGTAAGCTACAGTTCCGTAAACATTTTTTTATTACCAAACCTTAGTCGCCTGTGAAGTAATTAACTGTAAATACAAAAGGAAATATAACTGCATGTCTGAGTAGTTCAATATATTAATTAACTAGGATTATTGACTCAAATTCTCATGATTTGGTATGAAATGTAACAAAGCAGTTATTATTGAGCAAACACAGAAACACATTGCACTTCACACATCGAATGCGACTTTTGCCCAGGCATCCATCACGTCTGCACCTTGATTGGTTTACTCCCTTTACTGCTTCGGGCCAGTGTTTTACACCATCCAGACGAACTTCATTGTGTGGAACTGACACAGCAGTCCGTCGTTTTTTCTTCTAGGACAGATGATGGTGTAATGCTTCTGTCTCTTTACGGTCTTCCAACGGGTGACGTCAGCTCTGTCCTGATCAAGCCTTCAGCAATGTAGTTTCGATGTTCCATTAGAGACCTGCGATTTTTCTTTTGTACGTCACTAGCGTTGCAGTCTCTTATGTAAAGAATCCAAGTGTTTACATGCAACTAAGTCCAGAAAATGTGCAAATAGTCGCAATGGCGATTTGCGTGTTTTGATGCTTGTTCGATAGTAAGCGATGAAGCGGTCATTCTGGTCAATTCCACCCATATGTTTGTTATAAATACGAATTACTGCAGGCCTTGCTACTAGAACTCTGGCCTTTTGTGCTTTGTTCCATCGTAGGCACTGATCGTGTGGTTCACTTCCACATGCAGTACACATCATATAGTTACGCATTTATTGTCACACCATTTTAGTACGGATACCTTGTCATCACGTCGTGATAGCTCCACCCACTCACCTCGCTTCATTGCTCGATCTTTGGTTTCACACAGCTTAGTCTGTGCACCTGCAGTATGGTTTGCCATTACTGTAACACAGCACAAAATTCCATTTTGAAGCAAATACTCAATTGCTTTTATGCCTGTAAAATAGCGATCTGTGAACATAATTCTGCTACCATGGTGGGGTATAGTTTCTGCCGATTTCTTTACGACGGCGCCTCCAAGCCCTAACGTTTCCATATCCTCGTCAGAAAATGTATTTTTTCCAACGTCAGGTAGAAAATCTGACACTAGACCATCGCTTGCAGCCAACACAAAATTCTTTATGCCGTATGGATTAGGTTTCGTTGACAAGTACTGCCTAAACCCACACCTACCAACAAACGGTATCATTTGTTCATCAACGGAACACAATTTTGGTCTAAGAAGTTGGAGACATCTTCACGAACAACATCCAAGAGCGATCGAACGCTCCACATTCGGTCAGCATCGTTGTCATCATGCAACACGTGATTTACAAAGTGCAGATTGTTTCTCAGTTGAAAAAATCTGTCCCTGGGCATAGCTTGTGAAAAACTAAAGGAATCAAAGCAGATTTTTTAGACCAATACATGCGTGCTCGAGGTAGGCTAACAACACCCATGGCAAGGTGAACACCAGCTAAGCATTTTATTTCTTTGCTTGTTGTTTTCACACTTTTACCACTCTTCTGTACTGAGTACAAGTTAGTTTGTTCAGCCATTAGATTCCATATTGTTTCAGGCAGGAATTTCTGAAAATAGTACATAAGGGATAGTGGACCAGAAGTTAATAAACCCTCAAGTACTGCAGATTCGATACCATCGGTGTTGTTAGCAAAGGGCTTAGCCTTCCACTCAAATGGATATTTTTTCTTCTTCCGCGCATTACTCAGGGGAATATCATCTGAAGAATCAAATCCATCATCACTGTTCCGTTTTATATGTCTCAGTGGAACATCATCCGAAGAATCAAATCCAGTGTCAATATTTTTGCAACGTTGTGAAGTGGAATATCATCACCTGAAGAATCAAATCCATCAGTTTCCGAATCATCAAACTGAGGCCCAAATTCAAATTCTGAATTATCACTATCAGCTGCTTCAACATCACTGTGGTCAAGACGGGCTGCTAATTGCTCTTCAGTTAGATTTCTTCGACCTACACAACAAAAACAAATATTTATTTATAATATTTACAAAATATCATAAATACGACTGTAATTATTTAAAAAGGTTGTAATTAAAAAAGAAATGCGTTATTTCGTTAATGCCCACATTAAATTCATCATAAAACTATTTCTGACTTGCTAATGTACTTCACTGCATTTTATAAAAATCTGATCATGACACTATGTCATGTAGTCTGCAGACCTGTTGTACCCGATTGGGTAGACACAATTTTCTCACTCAGTACACCACTTAAATCTTAGTTTTTTTTTCTATTTCCTTCACATAATCTAAAGCTGTATACTTTTAATATCAAGAATATGCATTTATTTTTTTAGTTTTTGATGTGCAATAAATAAGTGTAAAATTCACTTACATGGTCGGAGTTTCACATGTTATGTGGATGGAGCAGCCATCTTGATTTTTCAGCTGCATTCAAAAAGCTGTTCTGTTGACTCTAGGAGGTTTATTGTGACATCTAGTGGCAGACACGAACCCTAATATGTACCCATTTGGGAACATGAGGTTTTAACTTGATATTTCAACTGCAATTGTTGTAAAAAAAATTTTGAAAAACATGTACCCGATTGGGTACCCCTGGAATGAAGAGGTTAAGGTAAGGTTTAATGATACGAAGTCAAAACACCAAAGAAACACAAATATACTTCCTGTAAGGTTTCAGATACTGCAGTATTGCTGTACTGTTTAGTCCACGTGAAACCTTACGGCCGTATTCAAATGTTTTTACCATTTTTACTTTTGCACACGATAGGTCATGATTGAAACATTCTACTTGGCTAAAAAACGTAGCACGTTCAGATATAGGAAGTCGGGAAGGATCTGATGCGTTAGTTTCTGATTTTCGTAACTGGGCTGATGCTTGCCCTATGCCAGAAGACCTCCGGCAAATTGTGTTGGAACAGTTGCAAAGCTGTTTACAACCGGAA
>JAHWFP010193320.1:0-18050 GCA_023313725.1 Lithobius niger
GGTGCGTGTAGC
Organism: Lithobius niger; assembly: GCA_023313725.1. Taxonomy (NCBI): domain Eukaryota; kingdom Metazoa; phylum Arthropoda; class Chilopoda; order Lithobiomorpha; family Lithobiidae; genus Lithobius; species Lithobius niger. The sequence continues at coordinate 13 of JAHWFP010193320.1, forward strand.
TACAGTATAAGATCGCCAGGAAGGAGGTTTGAATTCGAGCGCTCAAAATGTCCCTCTCTCCCATACTACGCATGCGCGATGCTTAAGTGGTTCTAATTGAAAAGAATACCGTGCGCCCTTCCCCTCTCAATTGAAATTACTAACGGTTTCCTCTACATCGTTGTCACGTCCTTTTGTATCTAAATTATAATTATTAACGGTCATTCTTGTCGCAGTTAACTTCAGAGTCGTTCTTGGGCGAGCAATCCGTTTAAGCCGTTTAACCCGTTTAAGAAAGAAGCCTTGTAAATAGTGGAAAAGTAAAACAAAGTGAGTTCACATAGTGATACTGGGCCACTTTGCAGTTGAGCGTTTCCATTACATGCTTCGACATGGCAGAAAAAGAACCCACAGAGAGTGACAAAGATGTACATATTCTTGTCCAAAAACTTAAAGATTGTGAAATCCAAACAAAAATTATTCCAGCTGACTTCTTCGGGCACCTCCCAGGATTAAATGTCCGGCTGTACAACCCGATTTTATCTGAATCTTTGGCGTGTATGATATTCTTTAGACTAGAAAAAGAAATACAGTATTTACGCGATCAATATTTGGATTTCTGTGGTTCTCATTTTAACATAAAGCGAAAACATGCATGCTTCGGAGATGCTGAGGACCTACGTTACCGTTACTCTAGTTTTCGCTTGCGAGCTCTTCCTTGGACACCTACCTTGCGTGCACTGCGAAACTATGTGAACAAGATTACTCAAGAAGACTATAATTTTGTCCTCATCAATCGTTTTCAAGACGGTACGGACTGTATGAGTTTTGTTACTGAAGATCTTAGGATTGCAGTTTCTGAATATATTACTACCTATCTGTCGGTGCAGAATGTGACTTTATGTTTCGAAACAGGGGTTATGTGGAAAACCAGAGCTTTACGGTCAAACTACGTAATGGTGCCTTGTTGAAACTGAGCCCCCCTACTAACGAGTGTTACAGTTTCGGTGTACCGCAGAGGCCTTACGTTTTAGAACCCACAATAAACCTAGCATTTAAAAAATTGATACTTCTCAAAAGGCCAAATATCCTACTTGTAGAATGTCTGCCTCACTGTAATTCATTAAACAACCAAGCACTCACCATATCCATCGTAAAGAAAAACATGGCTCCTCACCACCAGGACCCGCGCAGGCTTTGACTAAAGCTGTCAAATAGTGGAAAACGTTAAAATTGGTTCTACAATTGTTTCTTTGAACTTCGTTTACCTCACCTTCAAGTCGTCATATCCTCATACACCCCCCCAAACACATCCGCTTTCCGTTACTAACCGTTGGGATTTAATGTCTTTAATTAATTGGCCAATCAGAAGTTTATAAAAGGACGCCAACACGCCCTACTTCTAATAAGTCGACCAATGGGAGATGTCTTTAAAAATCCTACATACATCCAAATCGAAATCTCTAACTTAGTTGTACGTGTCTAGACATCTTGACTGGACGTGTTACGCTTGTGGTCCTAACCTAAACTTTCACTACAATGGATACTGCTAAGATGTTTCCCTATTCGCAACCTCTATTTGAAGATGATGTAGATGATCAACATCGACAGTTCCGAGCCTGCTTCACCCCCCATTCTTCAGTCAGAATTGACTACAAAGTACAACAGAGAAGATTTCTTGAACAAAACCATTCGTACGAAGCCTTCAGAATTACTCAATATGCAGAATTCTCCAGAAGTTGTTGATCTGACTGTTAGCCCGACGCCCGCAACAAGGGGGTCCTCAATAACTTATAGTCAAATATCAACATCTCTTGAAAGCGACATTACAACGGATACGCAAGCTTTAAATGTTGAAAAGTGCAACACAACAGCCTGGCTTTCTGCTGGAAAACTTAAACAACACAACAGTAAGGGACTCGAACTTGCTCCTAAAAAGAGGAAAGCGTTCAAACGAGGTTTGGCTATGGAAGAAGTGCGAAGCCTTGTTGACGTGAAACGACGCCCTCAAGATTTGTTTACCGTCTTGTAAGCAGGTGTGTTCAAGCCAGACCCAAAAGAATTTTTAGTGTTGAACCGATCCGGAATTTTTGTACAAGTGAAACCGTACAAAGATGACGTGTATATCTGCGTTAGAAATTTCACCTTTAACCAAGTTGAATTAAGATGGGTACCTTCAAGAATCGGCTTAAATCTAGCGTACGACGATTGGGTTAAATTGCACCACCCACGCATGTTAGCACTCATTCAAGATACTATCGAACAATGCCTTATGAACCGCCCTCCTAAAGAGAATGCAACTATTCAGGAAGAAAGGGCTAATCCCACCAGCTATCCAACTCGGCTACCTGGGAATATTTTGTAGCACCGTCACCAGCTGACAGGCCAAAAAAGAGTTTGCATTGGACGACACTACAACTCCGACAATGTTGTGCAGGTTAGCCTTTTACAGTTCCATGCTACGTCACTGAATGAACATTTGAATCCCTTGAAGGGGATTCATCTAAATTTGGATGCCTGGAAAGAACTTGCGAAACATGCAGGGGAAATCAATGAGCGTATTTTCCTATGTGAAGAGGAAATGGAAAATGCAGATATGAGTAAACTGTAAATATGAAGAAAAAGACTACTTGTGACACTAAGTCTTTCTAGTGTGTTCTAGTGTGTTCGCTTGTTGTTGTGTTGTGCTATGCTGTCTGCTAACAACAAAATGTATATGTAAGTATTCCTTTTTTAGTAAATTACGTATGTCTATATAGTACAAATAACAGAAATAGGCTAGTCATTTTTTCTTATTGTAAATAGCTTAACTTTTTCTTATTTTTTTATTGGAACCCAAAAAAAAGTAGAAATAGCGTATGTTTTAACAAATGTGTTGTAATAGTTTAAATATTACCTAGTATCGCTTCACTTTTTCTTTTTTTATTGGAACCAAAAAAAAAGTAGAAATAATGTCTGTTTTAACGAATGTGTTGTGCTGTGTTGTTGTCTAACTACGAAATGTATATGCAACTATTCCTCTTTAGTAAATTAGTTATGATTATAATATTATGAATAATAGGAATAGGCTAGTCATTTTTCTTATTGTAAATAGCTTTACTAATATCCATAACATTTTACTTTTTAATCGTTGTATATCTTTGTAGTTGAATTTTACGTATTTTTAAATAGTTTAAATAATATCTAGCATCACTTAACTTTTTTTTATTTTCTATTGGAACCAAAAAAAGTAGAAATAGTGTGTGTAATATGTGTCTTAATGGAATAAAGTTTTAAAAAGTATCATTTCTCATGTTTTATTGCATGCACATATAAAATAGATACAAAGAGTACAGTATTTCAAAATTTGTACGTGAATAATGGTTTAGACATTATTAATAGTTAATAATGGTTAAGACTATAACATTGAGAGTCGCTTCTAATTACACCAAATGTGTGTTTGAAAACGTTTCGAACAAATTTTAAGACCTTACGGTCGTTTGCAGTCTTTGTTCGAGGATCAAAGTTCTTAAGCATAAAGTTCAGTGTACGTCCACGTGCAATATTATAGCAAAAAAATAATGTATAAGCACCACATACATTTGAGCAAGGCGACTGAATATTTGAAGTGTTAAACTCACAGTTTTTACCATTGTTCGCTAATAAAGCAGAAATGTGGGCATTGTTTGGTTTCTGACCATAAAAATCGAAATAAACACAGTCTTGAGTGTAGGGGTTGATAGAAGCAGCCACCCAGTGAGATCCTTCGGAATCAGATTTGTCTTTGTTGATGATGAAAACACAGGGTTGACGCACTTTGGAACGTGGTAAAAGGTCACATGGGTATACATTCACAAACAGTTTTGCAATTTTAGGATCTGACATAGCCAGTGTTCGTAGTTTTAATGTATCCATGGTAAAGCTACAAATCCATTACAACTGAACGGTTTTTGTCGATCTCGGCAACAGTCTGATAAGAGCAATAGAGAATAACATTTATTGGGTTTGCCAGCGCAGTAGAGAATTTCAATTCTACACGAATTGAGCCCTGTTTAGACAGACTCAAGTGACTTCCAGTCGGACATTGTTCTGGGGTTAAATCAAAACAATGGAGCATGTAGCCTGCTTTATAATCTTCGTAAGTCAGATCCAAACCTTCGTCTTTTTGGTGCTTGCCTGTAGCAGTATAAAGAGAGAGGTAGTCACGGGTGTATAAATTTTTTGTGAAGTCCGGCGTAAAGGGGTGATTCGGTACTGTCCGACCATCGACGCACAAAGCGATGTGATTTAGGTCGAAATGCTGGAAATTAAAGGGGTTGGCTAAAAAGTCTCCGCTGTATGCTTTGTTTGTAATTAGTCCTACGGTAATGTGGCAGGGTAATGGTCCAACAATCGCCGAATTGAACCCTCTCGAGCACCAGCAGCAAGTGTGAACACCTTACATTCATTTTTTCTAATTAAATATTTTGAAGATGCGTTTTCCAGGACTTTCGCATGGCTCAGTAAAATATTGGGGCTTGCTTTCACTTTTTTGACATATAATACTGCTTTGGTAATATGTATTTGCGGTGATTTGGTTGAATCTCCACACATCAAACTAAAACAGTCACTAGAACGAATTAGTCTTAAACGGACGTCAACACCGTTCAATAAATATCGTCCTTCCTGACACCAATCAATGTGTAATCTTCCCAGTAATTCCCAAGTTTTTCCACCAACCACTTTTTGTTTACGCAGTTTCAGCGCGTTATTTGCATCATTAGCGGTTGGGTCTACGTCGTCAAATTGGCCGGCTACGTCCTTAAACCAACCTTGTACACCCAATTGGCTTCGTTTAGTTTCATGACCATAGCTTAACAAGTCTTCAATATAACTACGAAAAGGGTAACTTGCGTCGCTTGAAGACACCAAAGTTTCATTGAGGGAAACGTCAATTTGTTGGAATAGGCTATGTAAAATGTTATTTATTGGAGATATCTTATCGGCGGCGGTCAGCACTGTGCTACCATCAGATGTCACTTTGATATTCAACAATAGTAAACTATCGTTTAAGTCTAAATAATTGTCAGAAGCTGTATTTGTCACTAGAATTTCAATCGGCGCACCCTGTGTAATGGAATTTATAGGAAAGTGCTCCACATGAGTCACTTCAGTTGTATCAACAGAGGTAGGGGGGACGTCAAAAATCTCAAAGCCACCACTGGGACACTCTTCAGACATAATGGTGTAATAACGACATTTTGGTAAATTAGTTTTTAGTCAAAAATGTCAGTTTTACGTCTCTTTTTAGCCTTTCCTTTTTTTTTCCGCCACCAGATTGAGACTTCTGCTTGCGTTTGCGTTTACTGCCCTTCTGAGTGAGTTGCAGAGGAAAACGTGCATATAACTTCTTTCTTTTTCGACCAGTCCCCGTTTGAGGGCGTCCTAACACGTTAGTCATAAAATCCGATCTTATTTGTCCAAATCTAGTTCTAGCAGCATCTTTTAACCCCATACCAGAGTCTACGTCATCCAAAAATTGAGTACCCTTTCTTAAAAGATATCTACCGGCTCCTGCCGCCAAGTTTCTTACTTGTGGCATTACAAATGGTACTATATAGCGTTTCAGGTTATCAACAAGGCCGCTACCTTTTTGGAAACGTCCGCCCCTGAAGTACCCCCCTCCTCCCCCCAAACCAGCTTGCCGACAATAATGCCCGAAACAATGGGCTAAAGTGTTTCTTGGCGGGATTTTCATTTTTTTTTTTTTTTTAATTGTAACGTAAGGAAATGTTATTTATAAAGAGTAAGTAACAACATGTTACATCTTCAGGAACTAAATAAAGAGTGACGCTAATTTAGTGAGCAGGTTAGTTTTAATCTATTTTCTTGAAATGTAAATTTACATTAACTCTACCTACCGGACTGAAAGGAATTGGCTCCGCAGTGTCGTCTCTTAACGTGACTTTTATTTCGTGAAAGCTGTTTCTTAAAATCGGCTTATAAAACGGAATACATCTTAAGAGCAGTACTAAAGCATTTCGTACAATTTCTTCAGGGGCTATTAAATCTGTATAACAGTATATAGTGCTTAGCCCTATATCTAAATCCATAGGGTGCGGAGGGATTAAGTTCATTTTGGAGGTAATATCAGTCACGCCTTCATATCCGAGTAGCTGGCCCATAGCACTGTTTAATTTGACAGTTACTTCTTCCGCTACCTGAATTTCGACCGAACGTTTCAAAACATTATAAGAAAACTTAACGTCGTCCTTTGCAGCCGATTTGTCTATAATTTCATTTATTACTTCTACAACTTTTTCCGGTTTCAGATAAAAACCCTCAGGCAGAAATTGTTTTACTACATATGAGGATTTAACGTCACACTTTACCTTCATATACCATTGGCTAGTTTGTTTTTCTAATTTATGCTTAGGGTAGCTAGTAGCTTCAGAAGTCGCTTTCAAATGTAGATCTTCGTGCCCATCCCAACCCAAAACAAAAGCAAGCCTATGACTGATAGTTACCTCACAATTTGGTTTCAGTAAAACAACAACTAAAGTTTCTTCTGTATTAAGGCCGAGCTTAACAGGCGGATCATTGACATAAAAATGCATCAAATAATTATTAATAAAACCAATAAATGTTGTCACCCATTTATCCTCATCTAATTCTATTTCTTCCTTGTTTATTTCTTTTAAATATTTTTCAAAATTGAAAAAAGGAAAATGTATTGTGACTGCCGGATTTTTCATAATTCTGAACAACGCCTTACGAGAGTTTGAAAGCTGAATAAAATTATGAGGGTAAATTAGCTCGACAAGGCCAACTGTCCATTTACCTAATAAATCAATGCGTTTCGGAAGGTGGATTGTAAAGTCGCTTAAGGTATTTTCAGGATGGTATATAGGATCTCCGTTGCTAGGCAACTGCAAGTAAAATTCGTTTAAATCAGACATTGTGTCCTTAGCCGTTTTGCGTTTTAAGGAGGCGGGGCGGACTTAAAGTCTTTTGCAGACACCCAGCTATTGAATATCGAGGGATAATCATAAAATTTAACAAAATATTGCTTGTTTGCACCTCTCCCACGTGTTTTTAATACTTTTTCCACTGTGTGATATGCGTCCTTTGCTTTCAACGCTAAAGTCAACTCGAAGGGGTAGAATTTCCCTTGGATGTTTTCACCAGCTAGGTCTGTTACAGAGTACGTTTCTGGCCTGCCGGGGTAACGTTTTATAATAACAAATAGTTCTTTGCTCCATACGCTTTTAAAGCCTCGAGCAAATATGTGACGCATTTTACTAATTTTTACAGTTTGACCAACTTCAAACGAAAACTTTCTAGGCGGCTTCAGTTGTGCAAAGGGGCTATGAAATTTTTTCCAGAAATAAAATTGGTTATGCGGTTTGACGCTGCTAGGTTTCGCCTGTATTGCAGGATGAATTGTGTCGTTGTAGGCTTTTAAAATTTAGGCAAAATGTCCAAATATGTGTAATTACCACGATATGTGAAAATGTTCTACATTTTTTGCTTACATGTTTGTATAAATCGTTCGGCGATCGACGTTTTATGTCTGTTGTTAGTTTTTGACGAAAACAAATTAATGCGTTTGTCTAATAAAAATTTGTGTGTGATATTTCCCCAAAATTCTGCCCCATCGTCAATTTGAAGATGTGCAGGGTAAGTTTTAGCTTGTTTAAAAAATTTTTTAAAGCCTTCAACGACGTCTTTATTACTTTTAGTCTTAATAGGTGTAGCGTATGCAAATCTGGACAAAACATCGATTGCGATTAAAATCCATTTATGATTTTTGTTCCATTTGGCTAGTGATTGAACGTCTATTAAGTCAGCTTGCCAGTTCTGATTCAAACCGCTACTAACAATTTTTTTGGTCGGATAGCGTCTCACGACACGTCTGTGTGATGTATAGACTTCTGAAGTAGCAAGAAATTTTTTTGCATCTTCTAAACTAAAAGGGAGTCCATCAAGTTTAGCTTGTTTATATAATTTTAACGCGCTACCGAATCCTGCAGGGTGACTCGGGTCATAATAGTAGTTGGCAAAGTAATCATTCATTTTTCAGATAATTCAGGAAAATCAACTCAATGAGGGGAGAGGAGAGGGACGTCGGGGTGGGGGGAAGAGGGAGTGGTTGAAGAAACTCGGTTGCCTCTATGTCTTGAAGAAGAAGAACTGGTTCCAGATAAAAACGATGTGGAAGCTGGTGAACTGCCCCCGACAGTTTTGTCTTTCATTCGTGTAAAAACGAATGATTGTGGCACATTTGCGTCTTTCAACACTTTCTCAAACGTTTCCACACCTTTTAAATTAGTAATACTTTTTTAATTAGTAGTTGTGTGACGTAGTAAGTCAATCAGATTGGATCCAGGGATTTGTTTGTCGCCAACAATAAGCTCGTGTTTTTGGTTTATCTTGAAATTGGGATTGACAGCTAACAAATCTAAAACGTAGCTTGTTTTATTTTTATAATTCTTAGGAATAGCGCTTAAGATTTGTGGTTTAACGGAGGCGATTGAGACAGAAGGGGTTGACGTTATTGTTCCTGATGATGATGTTGACGCTGTCGGAGTTATTGTTGTAGTCGTTGTTGCAGTCGTTTGAACAGTAGGATTGAAGCTAATTGTTGGAGTCGTTGCTTCTCTGTAGCGTTTTATGTGCGATTGGATGCGTCCTTGCATTTGGGTTAGAAACGTTGCTTTATCTTGGTCTGAAAGCACTGGATCTTCTAACATACGTTCCATTTCATCCTGTAAGGTCTTTACGATCCTGACACCAGGTTTGAGAGTGTCGAGCGTTTGTCTAAAATACGGGTTATAACTTTGTTGTGACATCGTTCCTTCATACGGTACCAAAGACATCTTACGCATTGTTGCAAATGTATTGTCGGCACAATTGTTAGATCCTTTTACCTATAGCTTTACCTACGACCCCGCCTATAGCGCTAGCGAGCAACGGTGCGAGCAAAGGTAAGAATGCGAAACCTCCTTTCTGATTTAAAATACGTTTTTTTCCACTAACTGACTGTCCTTTAGAAGCCAAAGCTCTGATGGTCTTCTTATGTTTCTTGATTTTTTTCAATTGACAATCAGACAACGGGATATTGTTTTTAAGCAAGTTTAAACATAATTAACAAATGGAATGAACTAAATCCGGACTTCAATCTTTAATAACGCTTTTCATCTGCTTCTTGTTTAACGAAGAAAACGACGCCAAGATTGGAGCGTTTTTTTTTAGGGACTTCATTTTGCGTTTACACATGATGAAATGGAAATGAATTTATGGTGCAGGAACATATATTGCAATTTTCTCTCCTGGAAAAATGTTTGTCATAAAACGTAGTGAGTCATCAGTTGCTTGTTTTAGATCTATCGCCAAATATCCGTGTGGTTTTTTTGTTGCATCAGAGTAAGCTTCCATAAAAAATTTAGTTTTTCCTGGAAGAATTTGTTTTGCTAAAATGGAAGGTTGAAGTTTATCTCAGGGATTCTTAAACAGTATAATGTAGTTCGAATTCAAGCTTAGGTCACGTTGGGCAGGTCCTTTGAAAAATAAATTGTGTGTTAAATAGCAGCAACTAATTAATCTGTGATGTGATATTTGTGTGGCTATTTTTTAATCTTTCATGGAATCTTGCAAATCATCCACTATTAAAAGGGAAGAGGGGGGAAGCTTTTCAAAATCTAACATTCCTTTATGAAAATGTACTTTGTAGGCCAATTCTTTCATCCAAGGTTCAGCGATAGAAAAACACCAAAAAAAAGATGTAACAGGCGGATAAATTAGTTCGTGAGCATGTTCAATGAGGCGTCTGCAAAACGACGATTTTCCGGACTGTGAAGGACCAGCAATTAGCATAAAATAAGGTGTTTCAAACTGTATTATTGAAGACATTCGTGTCAGCACTGTTGTTGTTATTGGCGATAGTTGTTGTTGTTAGATGTCTGCTAGCTACAGAATAGTCTTTGCTTGAGTGAAGGCACAATGTAAAGCGTTGACCTGTTGAAGTTTTGATAGCAGACCAACATTGGGGCCTAATGGTCGGTAGTATGTAAGTTGTATTGGTAACATGATTGCTGACATCACTAGCGTTATTTCTCGCTAGAATATAAACTTCCAGACAAGCAGTGAAACCTGACAAAATACCGAGCAGGAGCAGGACGTTTCTCTTCCATGGTTGAGGGACGAATGATGAGTGTGCTGCGTTCACATCACATTTAGGCTTATTTAAGAAATAAAAAAAATGTGGAAATTTCTTTAAAATTTTTTTATCACAACACATAAGTACTATATCTGCCTACTAAAAAATGTTGTCGCTTTTTTTTACTGTGGCCAAGTTTTTTTTAAGGTGCCTTATACCCAAAGGGTACAGTGGTAAAGTCTTCATTAATTATTCTTTTGTTGTATACGAGTTTGTACGTCTTCTGTCTGTAAGCGTTAAGTACTCGATTTTGTTTACGTATGATCTGGTTGGGGTTGGTGATTGTAATCCTTCGATCATATTGACGTCCTAGAATCATGGTTTCCATCACTTCTGGGTTAAGAGATTCCAGCGCTTTAGAATCCAGACTAAATCCACGAATTTTTATTATGTGCTCAGTTCGAGTTGGCTGATCTGAAAATTTAATCAACATGGAGTATTGCTTGGTACCTCCGGCCATGAATTTAGAGATGTACGCAGTTGGGCCGTACATTTTTTAAATTTCGTCTGTTAGACATCCAAGATGGCTGCCAACGGTGATAGGAAGGGGTACACCTCTTTTCGTTTTGGCAACGATACTGTCAGTGTCAAAATATAAAATTGAGTCAGGAGGAAATGACGTCATAGCATTGTACAGTTCCAGTCTTGCGTAAGACGAGACAAAGCTGGCCACCACTACGTTATTATGTAGTTTTGATTTTGTAAAACGAACACAATCTTTGTATTGTATACGTGCGATTTCATCATTCTGCTCAAAGTTAACGTGGTGTATCTCTTTTGTAGAGTCCGAAAGCAAACTGAAGAAGTCTTGGGCGTTGTCCACGAACTTTACGGCCATCACAATAGTGTGTTCTCCGAACTTACCATACAGAGAACAAAGACTAATTTTTCCGAGCTGACGTAGTCCCTGTTTAGGTGCAATTTGATCAAAATCCAGTCTGATTCCTTGTTTTTGTTCAAAATCTGAAATGAAGTCGATTTTTTCTTGTAAAGTCACACATTCATCAGGAAAACCTTCAGACACCACCTTCGCTTTTAAAACCGATTTTATGTAGGACTCGAAGGGGTGAAAATGTTCATCCCTCTGAAAATTCCAAACCTCGTAAATCTTGCTGATTTTGTAGCCTACTTGTAGAGCTTTTTCCAGTTCGGGGGAAGTCCAGACTCCTGTTAATTCTCTTTCAGATTTGCTGTGGTTACATCCTTCTTTACTTTCTTCGAGGGAACAAGTGTAACATAAAGTGAACTTTAGCCCTTTATTTATGGTTGCAGGTAGGACGGGTAATTTCAAACAGCGTGGCGGCAATATTTTACACTTGATAAGTCCAAAATATTTTTCAATGGAGCATCCAGCAATATTCTTGATAATCTCCGGTAAACCTTTAGGAAAAATATGTTTAAACATGACATAGCTGTATAATGATACGAAATCGTGGAATGTGATCATGGATTTCTGATCCTCTTCTGCCCAGGCACAAATTACTTCGACTCGACCTCCATGGTACGATTCTTCTGGGCGTAAGGGCTCGTGTAAGTCTAGAGAATCAACCTATGCCTTGGCTTCAGGATTTTCTTTTAGTAGCTTTTGAAAATCACATTCCCACGTGACTTTAACTTGGTAGCCATTATTTTTAAACTCGTTAATGATATGTTGATCTCGTTCGTATATTTCATCAAGACTTAGATGTGAATAAAGCGCCTTTTCATGTCTGTTTCTCGGCAGACATTTCTTACACGAGTGGAATATGCAATCCTGAAAAAAAAAGACGACATTGACAGGAATAGAACTAAAGCCGTCGATGTAATGATTTAATAGTTTAGCTTTGCCGCCGGGAGAATCGCCTTTTTGAATGTTAATTCCTTCTTCTTTTTCGCACAAATAAAGCCACTGTAGGCCTATTTTTGAGTATTTTTTTCGGCCCTGCATAGGAAAACGGGATATGGCCAAGTGTGTTTTCTTCCAGATGGTGGGATCTGTAGGCTCTCATGATAGCGCCAGCAATTGTGCAGGAAAGAAAAGGGTCGCTTCCATTGAATACCTTCATGAAAAGCTCTCTAAATTTCATTGTAGATTTATGTAAAATGATCGTATCAGACGCACAGTACTCTACGAGTTGCTTTTGATAGTCGAACACTTCACCCTTTTCAACGATTGCGTCGTACCACACATTAAATTCCTCTTTGTCTTTCGGTGAAAACCGCTCATAGCCATACATTTCTTTTGGAGGGTAAGGTCCGACGTAGTGAAAGTTTTCTTCGGTAGAAAAACGGTGTAGAAAATAACCTTTTTTTTCCTGTAATCCGAATGTTTTACCTACATTCTTCAAGGAGGACTTTAAAAAAAGCATGAAATCCTTAAAGGTCACACGGTCTGCATACATCGTTACTATTTTTTCTCCCGACATAATAACTTTCGGTATAATTTTTCGCTCCAGCAGATAAGATATGGCGAATTGCGAATCGAACGCCGAGGCATTGAAAACCCAAATTGTATAGTTGACCGTTTTGTCTCCGCCATATTTATTGAAAATATAGTTAAAAAATCGATCACGAGCATCCCAACCAACAAATTCACGATACCTTTCTCCGCAAAAACGGCGATCACGTTTAACATCTGTATAATCCTTACATATGTTACAACATTGCGTGTACGTTACGCAATTGATAACGTGCTCCCACATTTCCTTCCCTTTTGCATCCAAGCCTGCTTTTTTTACGGCTCCAGTCTCACAGTCGTAAAACCCGTGTATGTATGGAACATCAGAAACTTGGTCCTTATTTTTAGGAATGTAACATTCGTGTGCTTCCGACGGTACCAACTCTTTACACATGGAGCATTTTACTTGGCCACAATTGTGATCGGGTTTCTTTGAAAGGAACTCCTTATAACATTTCTTACATTTTTGGTAGTTCTCACATGTCGTTTTTTTATTAGCCTTGTTCCTTAAAAGATGGTTATCAAAACATTTTTGACCACGAAAGAATCTAAAACATGTGTCGCACGAGATGGGCTTTTCAGTAGGAGAACAAAATCCTTGTTTATTTCTACACGCTTTGCATTCGTTCTTGCATAAATGACCTCCTAAATTATTGTAGGCTTTCTTACACTCTTGGCACCAATAGCTTGAGCCTAAAACGGTCATTACCTTCTTGCAAAACATGAAATGGTTTTCGAAAAAAATAATATTGGCAAACAAATTAGAGGGTGGGCCCTGAAAAATTGGGCTTAAGGCTCCAAACTCAAAACGGAACACATTCAACTGTAGTCCATTAATAGCTTCTTGGAATTTCTGGATTTCTGCAAGTCCACACAATATACTTTCAGTAACGCCTGCTTTTTCATGTAAGTTTTTAATTTCCTGTTTGATGAGTTTAATTTTACACCTTCTCCTTTCAAACGGTATCCTAGGCAACATTTTCAAATAGGATTGTGCGAAAATTATTGCTAATGCAAGACATTTGTTTCCTCCAATTTCGGGTGTGGTGACGACGTTGTGCAACTTTCTTAAAAAATTCCAGGTGTGCACATATCCGCCAGGACGAATCCCTCCCTGATCCATTCTGACCCAGGTAATTTTCAGTGTAAAGCCTTCCATAAAATCAACTTTGTTATTGCTGTGTTGAACTTTTTCTATTTCGTGCAAAATTAGGCCTGCGTGCCAAAGGTCCCATCTCGTGAACTTTACAAATATAGCCTTTTCCAAATCAGGATGATTTAATACGACGCCGACTTGATCGGCAGGTCTAGCTTCCCTCAGCGCATTTCGTATGAGAGAATCAAAAGCAGCCTCAACGTGGTCTGAAATATTGAAATTGCGAACAGACAACTTTGCAGTGGGAACAGGCTTAAAGTTAAAATGGATGTCGGTACCTGTCGTTTTAAATGTTCTAATGTGTCTGGATTCTATGGAGGTGATTTCTACATAATCCTCTATATTATACCCGAGACGGTTATTAGCAGAATCAGAGCCTGCTTGAAGGCGTGGGTGATTACTTAACGCTGTGTCATCTTCAGAGTCCGTTTGATATCGAAGTGGACGAGGCGGTGTGGGGATGCTCGTGGTGGTTGATGGGTGAGAGCGACCATATCATTGGTTCTTTTTTTTGTGTGTGTGTGGTTGAAAGTCGTCCGACGAATGTGAGGAGGGTGGTGAACGGGTGGGAGTCGGCCTAGTCGCTTGCATGCTAGAGATTTGGGAGCATCAGATTTGTTAGGCTTTCTCTTTTTTTGGGGGGTAGGTCGGAAATCATCATCAGACGACATGCTGGATGAAGAGGGGCTACGGGTAGGAGGGGGAGGAAAGGAAAGTGATTTCCAGGATTTAGACCTCTTTCCTCTACCCTTATTTTTTTTTTCATTTTCTGACCAAGATTACGTGTAAAGCCCCTTGGGTTTCGCCCAAAACCCGCTTGCACAACTGAACCGGGAGATTGAAACAAATTGGATACAAATTTGGGTAATTTCGTACACGTGGGTGAGGTGTCTACCCTGAAAGGCATAATTTGTGGGACGATTACGGGGCTTACAACATTATCAGGTGTTATTGGGCTAGTTTCTACTTGATATCTACCTAACGGGGTGTTTAGATTTAAACATTCAGTAGTTGATTTAGGTGGAGTTGATTGAATAGTAGGCAAGCAAGCTTGAGTTGATTGCAAATTTGAAACCCATTCGTTAAAGTTTTCCTTTGGAAGCATAACTGTTTCAGGGCTAGTAAACGTAAACATATTGTCTATGAAATCAACACTACAAACTTCGTTACCTGGGGCGGGTTCCAGCGAAAGGGGATAGCTTGCGCTATCGTCGCTAAGTTCGTCATCCATTTTAAGTCCGTTGTACTATAGTGTCAACACGACAGGACTTATTTTGAAGTTATCGTTATAAATACAATCCTTAGTGGTCACTTCAGTGCTTTTACGGCACTATAGAAGTAAATGATGATCGAAAAACAGCACTAAACACATAATTCCAAGTAAAATGGATAATCCAGCGAGAACAAACAGTCGGACGTGTGCGTTGAACGGGTTGCCTACAGGACCTTTAAACCGTTTTTCCAATCTGCAAGAAGGAAACCTATTTTTTTTTTTTTTAGTCTATCAGTTATCTTTTTATTACGCAGACATAGTCATATCCTGTGACCGTTAGGGACTATACGGGCTGCCACTTTATACATTATGCGCAGCTTCAATTAAAATGAAAGAGAAGACGCTGAGAAACGTTCTGCGACAAGAATGACCGTTAATAATTATAATTTAGATACAAAAGGACGTGACAACGATGTGGAGGAAACCGTTAGTAATTTCAATTGAGTGGGGAAGGGCGCACGGTATTCTTTTCAATTAGAACCACTTAAGTATCGCGCATGTGCAGTATGGGAAAGAGGGACATTTTGAGCGCTCGATTCAAACCTCCTTCCTGGCGATCTTATACTGTACCTACGCACCTCGCAACGGCTGGATACCAAAAACGTTGCGGGTGTACAAGAAATTGAAAGAAAGAAAACATGACAGTGAAAACGAGTGGAGAAAAGCGCCTATCGTTTTGCCAACGACTTGAAAGATGCCTGGAATTCCAATACAGACGTAGGATGCTGTTACTGAAAGAGCAGAAGAGGAAAATAGAACAGCTGGAAAGAGCTCTAAAAAGATGGATTGAAGAAATACGGGCGCAAAAACAGGAGACGGAGGTAAAGTGAACCAAAATATCTAAAAAAAAAAAACGGCCCTTTTCAGGGCCACCAAATCAAATAGTACGAAAGAGATCCATTCTGGCTGTTCTGCTTTTTATTTTTTTTTTCGGACGATGTAATGCCCTCAATAAAGCTTTATTTTGGGGGTTTTTACGAAACGCCGCACGCGTGAACGGGGGCCTATAGGCTAGTCACCAAACGCTCTCAGCAGCACAAACGCCGGGACGAGGGAAGGAACGAGCCAGCGGCATGGGCAAGCATCGACCACGGCACGACGAAGCGAGCGAACACCGTTAGAGGGAGGGAAACGGGTACGGGGGAAAAAAGGAAGGAGGCACGCTAGCGGGCGGGCGGCGGAGCGAGCGATGGCGAGCGAGCTCCTACTGCAGGACCTGGGCCTGCGTAGCCACGAAAGGGTTGGGAAAAAGGGTTAAGGAAAAGGGTTAGGGATAAAGGGTTAAAGGAAAGGGTTGTGTGGTGAAAAGGGTTAAGGGCTGGTAACGACAGATTCGAATAAGCTCCAGGGGACCCCCCTCCCCCCTCCCCCTACCCCACCCCCCCTACCCCGGCGCTTATTCGAATCTGTCGTTACCAGCCCTTCACTACTCACAATTGGGCCTATACCAGAGGCCTAAAACCCCAAAAATCCCCCTAACTAAGAGACCTAGCAGGGGTTGAAGAGGACCAGCCAGTTGGCTGGCCCGAAGGCTTTCTGATTTTTCCATGCTGGCCCCTTGCTTAAATACCTTTTGGTAACCCCTGACAACCGCGAAATAGCCAGGGTAGAAATAGAAATAGAAAAGAAAAGGCACACGAAGCACCCACCCACCCACCCAAACAAAACATCAACAATTAACGAACAAACACATCGAAACGAGATTATGGGAAATGGAAGCTTCTAGCATAGAGTTAGATATATTATATTGTTACACCAGAGAGGGAACATTCGCTTCTAATCCTGTCCGTGCGTAATCACCGCCGCCAGGAGCCAGGTTGGCGCCACCCTCGATTTGAGAACGATTTCGTTTGGAGTAGAGGTGTGCGCCACGAACAGTCAAATCAAACGCAACTTACGCCGTCACCAGCAGACTGGGACCCTGTCATCGCTTTTACGTGTTAGTTAATTAGTTAATGTCAAAGCTGAGTTACTAAAAGATGAAGTAAACATTTATTTATGCTTACGAAATAACTGAACTACTTGTAACTAGAAACAAAATTTGGTAAATTGGAAACATTATGGTTCATTGTGGTTTGCTTTATTGCTCTACATGCTAAAAATGAAATAAAATCAAGTTGGATTATTTCATTTTGCAACAGCAAATGTGAAGTCGACCAGTAGAGCAAAGGGAGGGGGCGGGATGATAGAGGGTAGGAAAAAAAAAACCACCCGCCAACAAAAAAAAAAAAAAACTAATGAAACGAGCCGAGTGGGAATAAAAATCGTGGAGAATGGTTATTTGCTATTTTCTTCAAAATTGTGATGAGGCCATACATGACATATGGGACCGGTGGGGGTCATTAAGTTTTTGGACCCTCTCGAGGTGGGGGGATCATACATTTTTCAGGTCTATAATGGCGGGGGGGGGGGAGGGTCAAAAACACACTGACCAACTGGAAGAAAAAGTCATTTTTGAACCTCAAAAATAGCACTTAATTTCAGCAGTCAAAATTTGTAAAAACACTTCACCCCCACCATCATGTTAGTGTGTACAAGCTTTTGAAGCTATTATTAACATTACTGGAAGTATAGTTTTTACAAAGAACTAAGCAGAAAAGCCTTGGCACCTGGCTTCTTCTGACTTTCAGGTGCTGACTATGATACAGATGTGGGCCCCCAAGCAAACACTCGACAAGAGATGGGTGTAAGGAACATTTTATAGAACATGTTTAACTCAACATGTCTTTTCGTTAAAAACAAGACACGTTTCCTTACAACTAACGATAACTGGAAGAGTGGAGAGCAATTTACTTATTTGGCTACAGCACTAATTTGCAGACAGTCGCAATCGGTATACGAAAAGTGGTGGGGGGTTACATTATTTTAGACCTTGATTGGGGGGTGGTCGAGATTTTTTTCAGGGTCTTGAAAAGGATGGGTCATCGAAAATTTGGTGGTCACGTTTTCATTTCCTCCGCCTCACCCCCCCTCCCCCCCCCCCCGGGGCCCAGCCATAAATGATGACCGGTCCCTA
>JAHWFP010193320.1:18150-31114 GCA_023313725.1 Lithobius niger
AAAAAAAATTATTTACGTTACTGATGTGTCAAGTGCAGTTATTCTTCGCTTTAGGTTATAACAATTCGTGTTCTGTGTCGTCTGCTTCCGTCCTTATACTTGTTGCATCGTCTGCTTTTATTTTTCTATCAGCTCAAGAAGTGTATTTCGACGAATTATTCAAATTTTACCAAGCTAAAAATGCCAGTTTGCAATACCGCGACTTAGTTTAATCAAGTCGTGGTTTGCTTACCCGATATATTGAAACTAACGCATGCAATACAACGAAATCGATACACGCCTTTTTCTCAATCGGGTCGCCATCTTGGAAATCCGACGCGGACAAGTAAAGCTGAAAGAGCCATTCCCCTGGCTTCTAGAAGGTTCTAGAGGCAGGAAACGGAAATAACATTGCAAGGAATAGATAATGTCCACCTATGTAAGAGTAGACACACAAGACTAAGATTGGCCATTGGCCCCAGTCATCATGCAAGTAAACAAGATTTCCGACAGGCTCCTGCTAATCAGGTACAATTATTGTATAATCGATTATTTACTGTAACAGTTTGTTGTAGTATAATCAATTCGACAAACGTGTTAGACGGAATAAAGGCAGAATTATAAATTCATTCCACGATCACTTACAATAGTAAAATAAACAACAGAGGGAGCAAGTTTACTTTACTTGGCTTATGGGTAGAACAAGGGCTCCTCACCGACTGATCTCTCGTTGAGCTAGAATGACGTAAAATGATCAACTGAACAAAATTTTCGCATAGAATTTTTGGGGCAAAGGCTTCGTTTGGCCGTCCGAAATTATTGAAAGCCACACTTTTTGCGCTGTCGGACGAGAGGCCGTCTTCTTCCCGTGTTCTCAGCTGATATTTTTTTCCCGTAAACAGTTCAGATAGGTGGGTTGTTATTGTCAGTTTCGTGTGGTTTTGTTGTTATTGTCGGTTAGATTAGCAACCGGCTTCGGCATTTCACTTGAGGTTGGGGTTTGGCATTTCACTTGCCGGACTTTCGCCCAGTTTCATGCTTTCTGGTGCGGCGCGGTGCTAACTTTGGACCTTCACCACGGCCAAACGATGCGTTTTCCCCCAAAAATGGAAGAGGAAAACATTACTCAGCAGGTAGTTCTTAGTCCATTACAAAAAAAATCCGTGAAAATTAAAGGTAGGTTTTTTTCTCTTTTTTCGATTTCGGGCCATGTGCGTAAAGGGAAATGGGAAGAAAACGGGCTCTCGTGGGATGCAACGGGGTGCGGCAGGGAAAGGGGGAGCAGGGATCCGTTGTTGCACTCGCATTATAGTGTGGGTTCCGAATATCTCTCCGCCTCCCTCTGGCACCTCAGGTGTTTGGTCTTTGGTTTTAAATTTATCAAACCGAAGACCGAACATGTGAATGGCTCCCACATATGTCCTCCCCCCCTCCAATTACTTTAACCCCCAATCCCCACACTCCTGCCCCCTACCGGATTCACATACGTGTCCCCCCATACACGGTTGCCTGCCTCCCCCTCCCTGAAAACGTCGCCCCGTGACATTCTCCCTTTGGTGTAGCTCCGGAAAAGTCGCTGGCGTCTGTTTGACTGAAAGCTAAAAAAAACACGCTATCATTGAGAAATCCAGCATTCAGTTAGCAAGTAATCCCATGTTTAAGTTAATCCTTTGAAACAATTCACTTCGGTAGCGCGCATTGCCCGTCACACACACTTACCCTGGCACCCTCTCCCGCACCCCCCGAAAATGCTGCCCCGTGACATTTCCCCTTTGGCGCAGCCTCGGAAAAGTCGCATGCGGATGTTTGACTGAATTCTAAAAAAAAAGGCCTGAGAAATCTAGCATTCAGTGAGCAAGTAACCCTATATTTAAGTTAATCCTTTGAAACAATTCACCTCTGTACCGCGCATTGCGAAATTGTTGCAAGCAATGATTGTTGCCGCCCACTTAAAAACAATTCAAGTCCTTTCTGGAAGTGAACATTTAGGAAATAAATGCGCCTTTCCGTCGTATCAGGCTGCCAATTTCGAGGCCCATTGGGGGGCTCGAAATTAAGAACCAATCGTCGTTTGTTTAAAGTTGTCTGGTTTAGTAGACACGGGTTGTTGTTTTTTTTAGCTCAAACGCCGACAAAGGCACAGTCCACGCGACTAAAACTTTGTTGGGCGCTTTGGTACCACAACACTACCAAAAAAACGATCCAAAAAACTGTGCGGCAGGTCAGGTAAGTGACGCCAACTCTTCGAAGACTTTGGAAAAAGTGAAATAACCCGGACTTGTAGTCCAAGGACGTCAATAGACGGCGACGTGGTAGGTTTGGTAAGTGGCGCCATCCGTCCGAAGACATTGGAAAAGTGTCCCAGCCCCAATTTGAAGGCGAATCCCGTCAACAGATGGCACTACATGGTGGGGTGCTTGATTGTACGACGAAATGGCGTGGCCGGTGACTTGGCCGCCTGCTCCGTATCATATGCAGATGTTTGCATAGTTTTTAAGATATACAATATTTTAACATTTGTGGCTATCTGCTCAATATATGCATTGCCTTTATCGCACAATTACGACAGAAATGTTGAATTATGGGATGTGTATCTAACGAATTTCATTCAGGCGAGAGCAGAGGCGAGAACGGAGTACAACAGGCGCCACCATATTTCTTCTATTTTTAAAATTGCTGTTTTAATCTGAAATTGCTCTCATGCTCTTTATAGGGGGTTCACAAAAAAAAAAAAATAAAAATATTGTAAGGTTGGTCTCTCGCCAGTCCTAAACGAAGTTCACCATATATCGTCCTAGATCTCATTCAAACGAGAACCAGAAGTTGGCTAGCGCCATGTTGGCGTTACTGACGTCGACCAAAGTAGTATAATTAACTTGATTCGGACAAATGGCTTTCTAGACTTTAAAATTCCATGTTAAATTCCATGGGGTTTTCTGAATCTAAGATGGCGTCTTTTTCGTTTTTCACCGTATCTTCACAATGTTATTCAATGGGCTAGAGTACGAAGTATCAAAGTATAGAACCTCTATAGGTTTAACATGGGCTGACGTATCTGATGGATTGTTCTATACTGCACATTACGTACTAAACTCCTAAACTCATCATCACACCCCCGGAGAATGCTGATTGGTTGAGAGGGCCCCAGTCCAGTTTGGTCGATAGTAAGGTCATAGTTCTTTGATTCAAGATCTTAATGTAAGTCAAAAAAGAAAGTTTGACTGTGTTTCTTAGATGCAAGTGCAACTGTCAAAAAAAAGGGCCTTACGAAATGAATGAATGGGGGAGAGAGCAGGTATTAAGGGGGGGGGAGGTTGAGTGAGGGGGGACGGCTCCCACTCGCCGCCGTCGGCCGCCGCCCCATGCTGCCCGCACAACCCCCGTTGAGCGCAGGGGACCGCCAGCCGTCACGCCTTCTGACGCCTATAAATTCGTTCAGTTGTAGAAGAATTAAAGAAAAAATGTATCCTTCTGTTTTCTTGGAGTCTTCCCACACACTCAAAATAAACGGCTTTCTTTAACCTTAAGCAGAGAAAGAAAACAAGTTTCTGTGGATGAGATGAGCAACACTGCAGTATCTGCAACGTTCGTTAAATTTATACAATTTCCCATACACTCTAAATAAACGACATTCCTCTTTTTCTCCGTACACGCTTGTCGGACAAACACAATTGTCAAACACGCATCTCCTTTTCACCTCTCTTCTTCCTGTTTTTGGGCCCAGCGAATGCGAATTAATCTTATACCACACGCATATGGTTCTCGATGTGGATTCCGAACAATGAACCATTGTTACATAGCCATTGTCGAGAGAATCCACCCAACAATGTGGCAAAGAAAGTTTGTCTAAAGAATAGTTTCGTTGTTGTCTGAACGGGTATTTCGGAATCAACCTAGAATGCAATGACATAAGCAAATTCATGCTTATTCATGCTTGTTTTTAATACTATTTATGCTTACGAGTAATATAACCAAACCAATTTATGAGTAATATGTCTTTGTTATTCCTACTGATTTATCGTTAATTTATTTTATTTGAAATACGTTAAAATAATACAACAAACTTAAAAAATACACCATAAATCACAAAATGTACCATAAATCATAACCAGCAACTTATCCACGACTCGAACCACATGCTAACGATCAGCTCGTAAATTATGCTGAAAACTAAAACAAATCAGTTTGTGGATAGCTCTCACCCTACCCGATGAAGGTTGCAGCCAAGAGAAGCCGAATGCTAGCTATGCTGGCACAACCATCTCATATTTTGATTATTTTTAATTTATTTGTTAAATATAGAGTTTTCGCATACATGTTTATTTTTGTTAATATAATAATATTACGTTAATTGGTTTGCATTTGAAATACGTTAACATAATACAACAAAATCATAAAATACCTACTGAAACACAGCACTGTTCAACACCAGTTCTACTTATAAATATTAACCAGTTTTACTTGAAAACTAAAACAAATTAGTTCGTGGATAGCTCTCACCCTACCCATTGAAGGTTGCTCCCAGAGTAGCTTAATGCCAGCCATGTTGACACAACCGTCTGTTATATTTTGATTATTTTTAATTTATTTGTTAAATATTAAACTTTCAAATACACGTTTATTTAACGAACACCTTTACAACTGTTGGCGCCCATTTGGCTCTCCGTCCTGTAATTACACGTTTATTGTCTTACCGCTTCACTGTTCAAGATTCCAAAAGCATCCGTCATCGCACAACGCCGAATAACCCAGTTAGCCAATAACGGTTCTTTTCTTTCATTTCTTGATTGTTACTCGATTCCGAAGTACCCAGTCACCATTCATACCGCGGAAACTCAACGCCGAATAGCCCCTTCAAACAACTTCTCCTAAAAAAAATTTAAGAGAAGTTGTCTGAAGGGCTCTTCGTCGTTGAGTTTCCGCGGTATGAACGGTGATGGGGTATTTCGGAATCGAGTTATAATCGATAAACACGAGCACAGAACCCTTCACCAAACAAGCAATAACAATGCTGTCTTTGTGTAAACATTGTTGCACGCACAGTCGACTTCTTAAGCTTCTGAATTAAAGAACGTCAGCACGATTTGTTGTTTGTTGCAGCCACGATTCGAACAATATGCAGTTGGTATAAACAGGATAATCAACGGCGTCTCGGGAGTTCTGGCAACAATAACTCATGGCTGCGCCACTCGTTGATTGTTGGCAGAACCCACTCGACGCCGTTGGTTATCCTGCGCGTAATTTATACGGCAAATACGTGAGAAGAAAAAAAAATAACCGCCTCGAGAGAAAACTGGTTTCTTTTCCTGATTTTTATCGCTGACTTCGTTCGTCGAGTTTAGTCGCTGACTAAATTCCCCGATTTTGTCAATATTTATCAATGACTAAACTTCTCGGTTAAAAATATTGAAGAATAACCCCATCTAATTAAAAAAAAACCCACCCCTCCTTATTTAAAAATTTCACTAAAAAACAAGAGAGTTCATGCAAAGGTGCTTTTCCGAAAACAACGCTGGGCCAGGTGGCAAATTTATCACCGCTCGACCAAGACACGTCCTTGGGGAAACTTTTTGTCTTTGTTTATTACCTATTCGTACTTTTAATAGCGTAGGTAAAAAAGTGAGGGTGGGGATAAATGATTCCCTTAAAATGAGGGAGTGGTATGCCATGGTATGTTTTTTTTTAACTGATACATATAAGGGAAAAATTATTTTCCCCTTATACTGCTTATTATTGTGTTATGTAACTCAAAAAGGTTGTTCTTTTCCCCTTATAATTTTCATTTTATTCAATCGTTGTTTTAATCAAGCAGATGAGGAAAGATGGGGGAAGAGGTGTATTTACGAATTTCTATTTACAGTTATGTTAAATCCTCTAAATGTATAAATTGCTCAACTAGCAACTTTCGAGGTAAAGTTCTGCGCTAAACCATGATATTTTTTTTTTTAACTGGTACGTGTAGGGAAATTATTTTTCTTCATTATTATACAGCGCATATTGTGTCATGTAACTCAAAAGGGCTGTTCTTTTCCCCTTCTATTATTCTTTTATTCAATTATAGTTTTATTTGAGTAGGTGAAAAGTGATGGTGAATTTGAAATTTTCGTCTTGTGACAAACAATAAGCCAACAGTTGAAACGAATCGTTTGCATGGAGGAAGTAAAAATAAAGTAACATAGCAACCACTTTTAAAATAAATGGCTAGTAAAATGTTTGAGTGTAACATGTCAGCACATTCACTGAATGACATGACAAATTGCCTGAACTGAATTTTCGAACCTGGTTACACGAGTCTCAACAGGTTGTATGTAGGGGAGAATTTTCAGGTGGTTTTTTTTTTACATAAGTAGATGCAAAGTACGACGGACGACGGACTGGCCACAAAAACCATTGTATTCTGTTGTTCTTGAAGCCCGGGCGCCCGCCCCCCCCCCAAACAGACCTACTACAATACCGGGTCTGCCTTCAACGAAACCTTTTCGAAGTAAACGATACCTACTTACACGGGGGCTGTACTCATCATGAATGAAAAATTTTATTTTTTTTTACCGGTCGGTTGTACTGCCACACAGAGGCAGTCTGAAGCGTTTATTCGTCTTCGAAAACTTTCCCCATGAGTTTATCGATGCTCGCAAAGTGTTTGTAGAGCTCGGACCATTTCGTAAACGAAAGTTGTAACAAAATAACCACTGCCGTTGTTTTAGGGTCATATTCCACAAAGTGCACTTGCGTGTCGTCATTCGTAAATCGTACTCTGATTCTTTTCTCCTCTCCGACACGAAGCGCTTTCATTTTAATATCCAATAAGAATTTCATTTTGTTTCTGCTGCCGAGTTTAGACAGTTCCAACATTATTGCCAACATATGTTTTTCGTGTACAGTTAGCTCCAATTGGTCGATTAACACTTCTACGGCTATTTCGATGAACGGCTCGAAGACCTGTTTCGAAGTGGGATCCGTAACGCTTTTCCATAGACCCTCGTCCGTGCTTTCCCAACCTTTCCAGGTGAACCTATTTTCTTCTTCGTCCTTGGACTGCAATTTCTCCCTCCACTGATTGAGTACAGATCTGTTGATCTTTTCACCCAGTCGGTATAGGTATGTCCATTCCAACGAGTTGAGTCTGAACTCGGTGGTAAGCCCTGCCTGTTTGTTAAAAACGAGAGTCGGTCCGCTTTCAATCGTGACATTGAGGTATTTACTCAGCATAAAATAACCGCTAGTGGCGTCCATGATGAGAATGTATCGTAGAGTTTGTTCTTTAATAAAAACAATTTTATTCAACAAACATTATTACAAGCAAGAAATCACCGAGCCATTCGTTTCTTTTTCTCTCTTCGCTCTCTTTGAGCCAACCTTCTTTT
Organism: Lithobius niger; assembly: GCA_023313725.1. NCBI lineage: Eukaryota > Metazoa > Arthropoda > Chilopoda > Lithobiomorpha > Lithobiidae > Lithobius > Lithobius niger. Next base: position 25,494 of record JAHWFP010193320.1, read on the forward strand.
TTCTCTGAACACTATTTTCTCCTCTTCAGTCATTCTCGCACGTCGGTCTTTTTCCGCAGCTTGTTTTTTTTCTTTTTCTGGATAGGAGTTAGTGTGGCGTGCCTATCCCTATCTAACCGTCTTCGTTTATCCCAGGCTCTCTTCTTCCACTCTTCTGGATTTTGTACTTTCAATTGCCTACTCTCCCTCATCCGCAATCTCCTCATCTCGGCTTGTCAAACCTCGACATTTTCAACTTCTTTGAGCCTCTGTTCCACTTCATCACCGTTCCACCGAGTTTCCGCCTCTTCATCGCTGATTACACCGTCGGCCATACCTGTCCATACTCCGTCATCGGATAAAGACTCCTTGAGCAAATCATTCATGAGCACAGCCCCATCGTAGTCATCATCCTCATGGAAAGAAATATATTTGATGCCACGATGTCCGATTGCATAAGTTTCTACTTCGTTTACGAGGAATCTCTTGTCGTCGTAGGCCGACAGTAGGGATTTATTCACCACGGTCGTGGCCAGCTGTGATGGCTGTCACTGGCAATCTTGTACCAACTCCCTCTTTGTTCCTGATTAGAATGGAGAGTCGCCCTATAATCTTCGTGGCTTAAGTGTTTTTCTTGGAAATTCCCTTCGCTTTTTTCGTTTCGCTTTGGGAGGTCACGAGCGAATACATCTTGCTACTCAACCCCACAAACTCTTTTATCGGTACTCCCTTCGTGGCATCTTTCATCTTTCCCAACACTTGCTTGTTGATGTTGCAGAACAGTGGGTGTTGAGGATCGTAGTTGCTAGTGTCGAATCTACTCATGTTTTTAACCATGTCCGCGTACACGTCCTCGGTTTCGATGCAATAGCACAGCGAGGCCGTGTCTGTGAACAGCAGTCTTGCTCGATCTCCATATTGGGGACGTATGTATCGGTAGTGAAATTCGTAGAGAAGGAGTTTGGACAACTCTAGTATGGTGAACCCCGAGTAGGTGGGAAGATCGCACGTTACCTTGCGTACTTTCGAGTTGATCTGAACCAGGTTTTTGTGCAATATCCGAAACGAATCGGCGTTGAGTTGGGTGGAATATTTGATTGCTCGCTTGCTGTCGGTGCATAGCTTGACTTTCAGTCTTTTCTGTTTCTGTTCAATCGTCTTCCCAAACACCGAATTAGGACACAACTTGTGAAATTCCCCTTCAGACACCGTCTTCGATTTCTTTCGTTTTGCCGTATGAAAATCTATATATCGTTTCAACCAGGGCTTCTGATTGAAACTCAGCACCCTCCAGACGTGACGAAGGACCAAGCCGTGTTCGAGGTAGAATTTTAGGTTACGGTAGTGAATTACGTACCGCGTCTTCCTCAGAAGGTTGGCCACTAGCTTCACGACAGGTTTCACTGGTTTTCCTCACAACAAAGATTTCGAATAGTCTGAAACTAATTCTTCTCTTATTTCAAATTTTTCAGGAGCAAGCAGGTAGTCGTTGTGGAGCTCGTGAAGTTTGTTCGGGTAGTCCAGATCTACATCCAGAATGTATCCTACCGACGATGTGTCTGGTATCTTAGTCATGTCGAAAGCTTGAATCTTATCTTTAGTCAAATACCTAAAGCCGTTGTAAGGCAGCAGCTGGTTCATGGCCCAGCCGTAAGCGCTATTGAGGTCCCAATTGATGATGTACTTGTTAGGTTTTGTTGAATCGTACGTTTCGGGAATGTACAGGTTGTTGGCCTTCGCGAACCTTCGACTAATGAAGCTAACTCCATCCCGTATTCCTGACAAGATGAAGTTATGTTTGCTAGCGTGAGTAAATAGTTCCAGTTCGGCCTTGGTCATCTTTAAAGCTACCGCCCAGCTAAACCCTGGAGTGGAGACGTAATAGCACGGATCTATGTCGTGGTCTCGCAAGCAGATTCTGCGGAATTCTTCGAAAATGTCTGCCAAAAGCAAACAGTCGCCTAGCTGATACATTTCGTGGTAAGAGGAAAACTTTTTGATTTTCAGCATACTCCAAATCTTTTTGGCATGATCGTATTGTTCGTCAGTTAGACCTTCTTCTTTGAGTTTGGAATAAAAGTCTTCTTTCGGTGGTAAAGACTGCTCTTCGAACACACTCATGTTGGAAACGTGTTTGTATGGGTAGTAACCCTTACGGGTTAACAGATCCACGGCAATCTCTTCCTGGACGTCGGGAAGGAACCATTTGTCCTTCCCACTAGCTTTCAAGAACAGCTTCACCGTCCTAAACTCGTAATCACGTTTATGTCTCTCCACCAGAGTTTTAGCGAAGAGGAGAGAAAATATAGCTGTTTACGAACTTAAGCCGAATGTACCTTTTCTTTTTTTTCTTTTCATCCCATCCCGTTTCAACGGTGATGGTCATGCTCATGAACCTTTCCGTATTTCTCGCGAGGACTTCTACTTTTTTCGGAAACTTGTGCACTGCTCTTACCAGTAGAAGCATATCGTAAGCCTCGAGGCAGTGAAATACCACGGGGGTCGTGGTGCGCTCTCGGGCATTCAGATTACAACTCGAGTGAGAAGCTCCTCTGTACTGGCCGGTAACGTGGCAGTGATCCCGGACTTTGTCGTCTTTTGAACCGAATGGCTTTTTGCAGTAGATGCAGTCTACAGCGTGGTTAAAATCAGCCTCTTGTACCGGAGTGAGGCATAGTGGTTGGACTCTTTTTAATGTTTCGTCGTACTCGCGCGCTTCAGTCACCAACTGATCGAGGCATTCTTCAACGGCATCCTCTCCCAGGTAATAAGCAGCTTTTTGAAATTTTCAAGACCCCCACCACGACGTAGCCGAAGCTGCAAGGTTGATGGTGGTTGATTTTCTTCCCAGAGCTGTTAGAGGAAGGAACGGGTTTCAGAAGGCACTCGAAATCGGCGTATATGATTTTGGGGTGAATATTTCTTCTATTGAAAGCATTAACCTTCAAAATGTTTTCGCCCGGTTTTAAGAATTTGAGCGCCTGAGGTGACGGATTGGTTCTTGTACAGTCCAGTTTGTGTTTGTCTCTCAGCGATGCCTTTCCATAAGCGGCGAAACAATTTCGACAGTAATATTTCGGGTTGTTTCCCGATCCCTGGTGTCAGAGAAATTGGTCACAATCCACGATGGCGCAGTAGTGAAAATTAGTCAACTCGTCGGCAATTAAAAGAAGATCTACGGGTTGGCCTTTAAAATTCGTGCTCACACGAAGGGGTTGCAAGCCGTTCTCTTTGGTATAAGCAATCACAGTGATCGATAAATCTTTGTTGGCCATCTCGAATGCGTCAATGTGATCCAGCCGCGTTGAAAAGTCCAGCATCGAACAATCTACCGTTCTCACATATACTTCGTATTCTTTCGGATTCACCATGCTTAATTTGTGTTTGGCAGCCAGAATTGAATACAAGAAGCACTTCTGGTCTGTAAAATTTTGAACATTGATTAGACACTTCCACTTCTTTTTTAATTTTGCTGGCAGAGGAATGTAAGAGCCGGGTCTGAGCGGGTCGATTTTTGCTACTCGGATTGTGAGTTCGTAGGAGCGATTTATCACCCAACCACTCCCTCTTTCGGCGAATTCGTCAATGGAACGTTGGATTTTAGCATAAGCTGCGTCCAGTAACTTGGGAATATCTACTGGATTATAGATTGGGGAGTAGCGAGACTGAAATCCAGTTGGTATTTCTTGGCCATTTCGAACGAAACTCATTCCTAAACCAATTTAAGCTCTACAAGTCACCAATTGCCGGAGACATTCGTACAGTAGAGCTTCTATACCACTTCGCATCAACATTAAAAGGTACAACGGGTCTACGGCCTGCACAGCTTTCGTGTACTTTCTGTGTTCGAGTCCTTGCTCACAGAGGATGGGAACGTCTGTACAGCCCGACTCCCTCTCGAAGCAATCGCACTCAGGTGGGTAACTGTTCCTGTGTGTCTCTACGAGGTGTTGTATCAATCTTTCTCGGGTAGGATACGTTTGAGCGCAGTAAACGTGGGTAAAGTTTGTTTTTTCCATCGCTCCAACTGAATGATTCTGTTTAATAATATAAATAACATGAACAGTAATAATTTCAACGTCCTGGTCTCAGTTTAATAATATAAATAAAAATAGGAAAAATTTGATATTTTTGTTGTTATTTTCCTAGAACAACTGGCTTTTCGTCGAGCCAACTGTCGAAGTGCTCGTCGTAGCTTTTCCACCTGATGAGGTAACGAGTTTTCCCTCCCACTTTTTTAGTCTTCAGAATCTCTTCGACTAAAAACAGATCCGGCACGTTAGTTTTCTGCAACTCTTGCTCGTAAAAAGTGCCTTCGATTTTACTACCCAGTTGGTCGACCAACCTGTAGCAAGTCGGTCGAGTATTTCTAACTTCACTCACCTCGAACAGTTCATTGGTAAAGTTTTGCAACTTGTATCCCTTGTCGAATACAGATTTTGCCGTTGTCACTCTTACTAAATCCCCGACTTTGAAACTATTCTTCTTTTTGGAAGGGCTCTTTTTCAGCAATATGTTTCTGATCTACGGTTCATCGTGTTTAGTTACTTCGGATGGTTTCATTTTAATGGTAGAATGAACTCTGTCGTTGTAATCTTTGACAATTTTATCTATAATGTCTATCCACTTGTGGTTACCTCACAGAGTGAACCGTTTCCACATGTACGACTTCAATGTGCGATTAGGTGTTCTACTACGCTCGCCTTGAGTTCTGACTTGGTCGAATAGTGGTTTATTTTGTGGCGTTTCATTAGTGCTGCGAAATCTTTATTATAGTATTCCTTGCCTTCGTCGCTTTGTAGATTTTTAAGTGGATTAGACATCGTGTTTAATATCTCGTAAAAAGCGCCAGTGACATCCGCGGCGTTCTTTGATTTAACAGGGACGGCCCAAGCGTATTTAGAGAATACATAGATGGCAGTCAGCAAGTATTTGTAATTTTCGTTTTGTTCCGCTTAAGGTATCATCTCCACCAGGTCCGCTTGAACTAAATCACCTATCCCGTAGCTAATAACGCGCCTTCTTGGAAAGTTTCGCCTAGCTGGCTTGTGCAGCTCCACTAAAGTTTCCATTTGATCTTTTTTTTTTGATTCCCATTCCCAACTTTACTTTGGTTTTCATAGCTGCAGCTACAGCAGCTGCTGTCAACTTCTCTTTCAGACCAGTTTTGCTAGATTTTGCGACTTTTACTGCATCGGAGGCCAACTTTCTATCAGCTTCGTGCCTTCGTTCCAAGTCTAGTTTGGTAGAGTATTCGATGTCGTGCTGTTTGCAGGCCTCATCCAGAGAATTGATGGCAGCGTCGCTTCTGTTCAGTCTCTTGTTCAGTTTTGTTCCCGGACCGCAATAGTTGTATCCCGGAATGTGAAGTTCCACCGGCAACTTGTCTATCGCGTTGTTGAACAATCCAGAGCCTCTGCTCTTCTGAAACTGTGCTTTCCTCGTGCCGCATACTTTACACTCGCCCTTCAGCAGTTGTCGATAATTCTTAGTCACAACGTGCCTGACATTTTTACTGACTGTAACTCTTTTGCATTTGAGATAGCACATCTCTGTTTATTTATAAAATGAGAATGAAAAGGTATTTTGATTGGCTGTAACTCTTCTGCATTTGAGGCAGTACATCTCTGTTTATTTATTGA
>JAHWFP010193321.1:0-12046 GCA_023313725.1 Lithobius niger
CAACTGCAACATGCCACCTGAAGTTGACTTTACAAAGATGAGTAATGACATCGCGTTTTGGCAGGCTTGCTTTAGCTCTGATCACAATGCGCCATTGCTGTCGACACGCCATTAAGCTTCAATCTTCCTCCCTCCCCACCTCCTGATCACAACACAAGCTCTGTGTTCATTGAGGAAATTATGTCAGGTGAACGCGCCCGTATGCTTGTTTACCAAAGCCCCCGGGATTAATAAAGTATGGGAGATGTTCGTCAAAGGTTCTAGAAAAAAAAATCAAAAAGAAAGAGACGCACAAGAAAAACTTTATGAAAATCTTTTTCTGGTTTAGAGGTGTCAGGATTATCGATTAAGCGATAATACCGCCATAAAAAAAACTTTCGTCGATTACCTTATTTTTTCTGATGCATCTAATTATTGTTATTATTTTGTTAATTTGATTGCAAAATTCGTGTAGCAAGTAACGACTTGACATGGGTGTTAATACAACCAAAACTGTACCACGATCTAAGGCTGTTTGCCGTGATGTCATCGTGAGTCAGCCACTGACGAACGAGAATAGCGGCACTTTGACCGTCTGATTGGACTAGCCCAGTCATGTGACAGGCGCGTCACGGCAAACAGCCTTGGCGCGTGGTATACATAATTGCTTTGATCGGTTCATCGGGGGAAGGCAGCCGCCATGTTTACATTGCGTTATCGATATTACGTTCTTAACCCAACCAAGTCCAACTCACTTTTGTGAACCAAGCAGCCTGCAGCCGTCAGCCAATGTTTTTTTTTTTACTTTTTTTTTTAATTAATTGTTTATTTATTCAATTGTACCCCGAAGTGTCAACGAGAAACTTGTAAGGGTTACATCAAGTATAAAATAACTTAGAATAACCTCATCTTTACACATACGGATACAAAACTGAATGTATAATACAGAATAGTAATCAAATTTTAAAGTACAACAAGATAATGAGCACCACAATCATAATCATGAACCTGAATCATTCTCGATCAAACTTATAATACAGTACTATGGCTTAACAGATATATAATAATAAGGTTCTAATTTTTAACAGCAGAATATAAAAAGCATAAAATATTACCTATTTATTAATAAACCATTCTCTGATTTTTCGCTTAACTTGGCCAAAACTAAAGTAGTGAGTTCAGCTGGTAGCTGGTTAAAAATTGTTGGTATATAAAAATTTTGACATCTTGTTCCATGACTGTTTTTTACTAAAGGAATTTCATATCTATGGTTTCATCCCTCGGATAACTTTTTTTTTAAATATCCACTATTTTATGGTCTTTATTAAAGTAATTATTTAAAATAATTGTATAGTTTCTTAATTTTATTACATCAAGTATCTTGTAATCTTTGTATAGGTCTTTAGTCGAGGTATCATAATTTACTCTCTTAAATAGAACCTTAATAAGTTTATTTTGTGTTCTTTGAAGTCTGTCTATTAGGTTCCCTGGAGCAAATCCATAACATTCGACTCCATACCTGATATGACTAGTGATCAGGGCGTCAAACACTATTTTCTTATTTTTTTCATTTAACACATACTTTAACCTGTAAAACAAGGGCAGAAATCTTCTTAATTTTTTTATCAAAGAATTTATATGCGTTTTAAATTTCCAAGATTGGTCAATATTCAAACCTAGGTATTTTGCTTCTTTTACCATTTACTTTTACCGTTTTACCATCTACCGTTTACTTTTACCGTTTACCGTTTTACCGTTTACTTTTACTTTTACATTTTACCATTACTAATAAAGTTGAGAAGGTTATTCCAGCCTCAAAATGTGTATTACCGAGATATTATCAGTGATCGAGTAGTTTTTAAAACCTTTTCAGGATGACAGATGGATGTTTCGTGCCACCCGTACTATGGCTTGACTTTCGTTCTAGGTTTTATTTATTTATATATCTTTTTTTTTTTTTGACAATGGTTATGAAGCTCATTCAGGTATTGGGATCTATCTGGCTGGGAAATAAAGTACATAAATCAAAAACAACTCCTTAAAAACCGAGTGAAACTGGAAAAAATGTAAGAAGTGCTATCACAAAAATGAAGCCGAAGCCGAATGTAACGTGCCATGCGTCACTTAAAATTTCCATGGATTATTTTGTACGAATTTGCATCAGTTTTGAATTTTTTTTATGTATCTCTTTAAATTTTGCTCTCGAAGCTTTACATTTTTGGTTCTTATGTCGTATTCGAGTTTCAGCGAACGTCATTATACATTTACAGCATCATTTTGGGCCTTTTAACACTTTTTACACCCTTCCCATGTCCTGCACGTTTGGCGATGCCATCGGGGGCCTTGAGTCCCTGGCAGGTCTAACCTTGGTGGTAATGCATTCGCGTCCCCAAACCTCTTACCATCATCATTCCTTGGCCTTATTATGTTCAATGTATTTACATGTAATTGTGGCTGGCTGTTAGTGACTCCCCAGTCCTTGCCAGACCCGTTGCTATCGCAACAAATTTTATTATTATTATTATTATTATTATTATACTATTATTTTTGTTAACCCTGAGGATTTTGCTGGATTAATGTGGCTGGCCCTTAATTACGTCCATAGGCAGCATTTAACACGCTGTTTATCTTTATTATAATATCGGAGGCCGGCTAAAAGGAAAGCCTAAAGGAAAACTACTTCTCCCCTCCTCGCGCCCGCATTGAAAATGCACTCTCCCACTCAACCTGCTGCCAAAAAGGAGCCAGGCATGAGTGGTCGATCAATCTGACACGTCGTCGGGAAAATGTCCCGAGAAAATGTCCCGGGAAGCACTCTTCCACTCTACCTGCAGCCAAAAAGGAGCCAGGCATGAGTGGTCGATCAATCTGACAAGTCGTCGGGAAAATGTCCTGGGAAATGTGTCCCGGGAAATGTGTCCCGGGAAATGTGACCGGCCCCGTGCATAGCACGGGATTATGTGTATATATGTGTGTGCGTTAAATGCTTCCTAGATAGACGTATCCTTTTAAGGACGTGTCAATATGGCTTAGCGAAAGGATTCGGCCTTCAGCTTCAAAGAAAGTGGGTTCCATTCCCCACTCAGACAGTCTGACGTTTAAGGCCAAAAGGTAACATACGTAGGTTTGCGTCAGTATTTATTTATAGAACTACAAGGCAAAAACTAATTGACTCCAAATGAATAGATTAAAATAAATTATAAGGTAGAAAGCAAACGATAAAAAGCACTTTGCATTGAAAACGAGATAAAAACAGTACCTATTACTCCGACGCTGGAAACGTTGGCTTCGTTATTGAGGAGGGGAAGCGAGGAAAGATGGGTAAGTCGAAAAATAGGTCGGAGGGAGGTACGAAAGTGAACATATGGAGGGGGAGAGGTTATGCTGAGGGTAAGATGAAGAAGGTGAATGGAAGAATGGAATGGAATGGAATGGAATGGAATGGAATGGAAGGTGAATGGAAGAATGGAAGGTGAATGGAAGAATGGTAGAACCCAGAACGGCAAGTTTGACTAGTGGAATTTGGAAATTAAAAAGAACTGCCTTGTGGAACAAGATCAAAAATGATTCCTGATTTAATCATTGTAATAACTTATTTGGTAATAAAGACGAAAGAAGTGAAAGGTGTGAATAGTATGGCCGGTTGAAGTGGAATGTTAAGCTGGAGCACTGCTATCACCTAGATCTGAAACTAGAGAAGCCCGTGCTATGCACGGGGCCGGTCATGAATTAAGTTTACGGACACATTTCCCGGGACATTTTCCCCGGGACATCTTTCCGGCACTCTTCCCGACGACTTGTCAGATTGATCGACCACTCATGCCTGCCTCCTGTTTGCATGCAGGTAGAATGGGAGAGCGCCTTTGCAATGCGGGCGCGAGGAGGGGAGAAGTGAGTGTTCGGCCGACGACTTGTCAGATTGAACGTTTATTGAGTTTATCGACCACTCGTGCCTGCCTCCTGTTTCCATGCAGGTAGAGTGGGAGAGTGCATTTTCAATGCGGGCGCGAGGAGGGGAGAAGCGGTTTTCCTTTTAGCCTTCCTTTTAGCCGGCCTCCAAGATTATTACATAGATATGAATATGATGGGTAAGGAGGGCACGACTAATACCATGTTCCGTGTGTCCCTGGTAAATCCTGGGGCACTCGTCGCAAGGAACCTGGGACAGACGGAACGCGGTCGTGCCTGCCCTACCCGTCATATTTCAGATATAGCTGCTAGCAGTGCCCCAGCTCAACATTCCGCTGCAATTGGCCGCACTACTAGCACCTTTCACTTCATGCCCATTTATTACCAAATAAATCATTAAATAGATTTAATCTGAAAACATTTTTGAACCTACTCTGGAATCCTTATTAATATCCAAATTCCACCTCAGTCCAACTTGCAGTCCTGGGTACTAGCCTACCAGTCTATATTCCTTTCCTTCCTTCACAACAGAACTTCCTTAAAAATAAACTGAAAAAACGCATTTTCCAATGCTGATTTTCATACTTTTCCTTTATTTCATGTCTTTTCTGGCCCCCGCCCTGTAGAAAATAAAACAAACAAACAAAAAAAAAAGATCTTCCCTGCACCTTTCTCGTTTTACCCTCGCTATAACCCCCCCCCCCTCCATTTGTTTACTTTTGTACCTCTCTCCCGCTTCATTTTCGACCTTCCCATAATTATTTGCTTCTTCCACTCCTCCAAGATGGCTGCCTAGGCAGATTGGTGTTTGTACACGTCTGTTTTTAAATTAGTTTTATTTTTTACCGTATTGAATGAAGCCAACGTTTCTACTTCGAAATACAGGTACTTTTTTTATTTACTCATTCAATGTACATTGCTTTATATCGTTTACTTTTTACTGTGTGTTGCATTTCGTCCTCCAACAACAAAAAATGTAATGTGAGGAAAAACAGAATGGAATGTGGAGCGGAAACATGGTATTTGCAGGTAATCAAAGTTACTAGAAGAAAACTCCGTCACAGCACATCGAGCCACCCAGGCGCTTGGGGAGAGCAACTTTTGCGTGGGGGGAGCTTGGGGGGGGGGGGGGGAGGGAGCAACTTTAACTCAAAATCGTTATCAGAACGATTCGTCATCGAATCAACCTTCATTCACCTGACAGCAATAAACTGCAAGACAGTATTAATTGGAACACAACGCAGGACTTTATTCTCCTACTTGTTGTCAAAGACGTTGAAGCGTGAATCACTATTTTTTTAAGCTTATTTGTAGAATTATAATACCGAATAGCACCCTGTCCCCCACTTAGCCTCAGGAACCAAGCTCGGCGAGCATGGGTTATTAGGTTGCGTGGTTTGCTGCCTGAAGCTTAATTTGAATCGTATATGTATACAGGGCAACCGCCTAATATTAAGACAGATCAGGGGACGCGACGTATCCTAGTACCTACACGATTAGTACAGGCAACGGTGAACTCCCGTTTCGCGAAATCCCGTTTCGCCAAATCCCATTTCGCCAAAAAAATAAGCCGATGAACAGTTTTGCCCTCAGAGGCCAGTCCCATTTCGCCAAACCCCGTTTCGCCAAAGTGAATTTGACAAAATTTTACGTACACGAAATTTAATACCTTATTTCTATGTAATGGGGCTTTAAAAGGCAAACATTTAACAGAGACAAGCTGTGATAGAATACGGTAAGTCCAGTTGATTTATCAGCGTTTTGAAAGCTGGCAATATAGACGGGGAAATGTGCGCTTTAAATATCATTGTTTAGAATGTTTGGGCGTCACTACGTCAATGCCAAGGTTCTCTTTTAAAAATAGTTAGTTATACACGCGATGGTTAACCTTTTCCAAACGGGAATTCCTGTCTTGCAGAATCCCGTTTCTCAGAATCAAAATATTCTTCAAAAATGTAACATTGCAAAAGTTAAAACGGCATGCCTAATTGTTAGTGATTTTTTATTAGTTGTGTTTTCTGATGTTATGTGTTTAGCCACAGCGAGCGCGGTAGCGCGAGCGAGGCACGTAATTTGAAACAAATTATTTTGCAAAATGGGATTCTGCAAAACGGGTGTTTATCTGTAAATGTCTGACCATTACCATGTCACAAATGTTCGTGTTTAAATGTTTTAAATGTTTCGTGTGGCTAAAATTTCGTGAACGATATTTGGCGAAACGGGACTGGCCCCTGAGGCAAAAGCTGTTAATCTGCTTTCTTTCTGGCGAAACGGGATTTGGCGAAACGGGACGTAACCCAGGCAACAGGGTGGTTCTACTCAACCCGAGAAGAACTAAGCACGCTGAAAATCCTGAACATGCACCCTCCCTCCTTGTTGTATCACGCAGCCTGTATAAACCTTTCGTTTTCGTTTTTATTAGCTCATTTCCCTTACTTGAAATCCAGAACTTATTCCCTTTATTTGGAAAACGAGTAAAGCGAATTAACTACACAGGCTGTTTACTTGTTGTTTGTGAAACAGCAAAGAGACAACCCGTAACTGAGTGGGAACCTCAACAGCTGGTCGCTCGTAAAAATGCTTTCAGTGGTAACAGATAGGCTGTAACCAACAGATTACTAATGCCACACACGCACAACACATGCTCGCACAAGCAAATCCAACATTTGTTAAAGGATAACTGTCCTTGTAATTTCTCCCTCTGAGCTGCAGGGTTGGCTTATTCCGTGTTCGATGTAGAAAGGGCTTATTCCATGTAGATAAATCCTTCAACGGTCGAAATACTGATGAAAGAGTAAGAACTCGAGAACTGGTGAAAGAATACTGATGAAAGAATAAGGACTCGAGAACTGGGAGTGGTTGTAGTGGATTTTAGGGAGAAAACGTAGGAAATGAACCTAAGTACGGGAATTTTTACAAAGAAAATATGGTAGCGAAAAAATAAGGAGTTCTATATCGTTTTTTTTGTTGTTGTTGTTGTAATAAATCCACGGTAAACATTAAAAGTTTGCCGCTTTCCGGAACAATTTATCTCACAGATCGAAGGTAGAAAAATGTACTGAAACATTGGATTAAAGGGTTTCCCACTATACATTATCATAGGTAATATTGCGAGTGCAAGAGTAGTTATCGATAATTTTTTGGAGCACGAAGTTTTTGCTCCCATTAAACTCGTGAGTGTTGGCTAATTATTCCGATCTTCACTTCGTGACTCAGGAGCAAAAACTTGAGTGCTCCAAAAAGATCGATAATCACCCGCAGCAGGAGGGGTATTTAACCAGAGTATCTCGCGAGATTTACTTTGTCAGTTTATTAATAAATCAATTACAAACATTTATGGGCGTACATGTAAGAATTTCTGCATTTTGTATTAATGTTGTTGTAATTTTATTAATTTTTTTGGCGAGTCTATTAGTACCTCTCCGTCACTTTCGGAATTTCAGTTTCGTTTTTTTTAATACGCTTCAACATGCAGACGTTAGCAGGTTGCATCTCCGTAGAAAAGATCACAAAATGCCACTGAAAATCTTTAATTTATGCATTAGTAAACTTATCGTAAATGTTTACGTTGCAGTTAAATTAGCTATATATTTTTACGTTCGCATTCGTTATTTATTATCAAGTATTTATCTAATCACAAATCTGTTTGCCGCTCTACTGTCGGAAACCCGCCGTCTAAGCAGCATCGCCCAGTCCACTCAGTCTGTTGCTCGCTGTCTTGGTTGCTATGGAAACGAATACGGCCTCGCTATTAAAAACGTTTAAAGTAAGTTCGAGTGACAATTCCTGGAGTGAAGATTCATTGCGATCGATTAAGTACATTGTATAGCACCTGCGAAGCATATTTATTATCGTGTAATGCGTTATCTAAACCATGCGCAATGGCTGTTTGCCGTGACGTCACCATGAGTTAGCCAATGACGAACGAGTACAACGGCTGTTTGGCTGTCTGATTGGACTAGCCCCGTCACGTGATGTGCACGTCACAGCAAACAGCCATGGCGCATGGTATACAGCTGCAATAAATGAGTTGGGCCTACCGACCAATTCCATCGCCATGTTAAAAAAAATTCTTCTCTATGACAGTCTCATTAGTTAGCACCAGTCAGAAGCAGAAGTCGTTGTAGCAATCGACGTCCCATCGAACACAAAACAAATGCAACCCAACCTAAAAACTGTTTCACATGCTTAATTTAGCTTCTCACTCTTTACTAAGTCATTAATTAAGCCTTTTTAACACGTTTAAGTATGCGATTCTGGTTTTGCGTGTTGCCAACTAGTTGATTATCGAATTTGCACTAGTGCAGCTCATCGATAAGCACCCTCTTGGTAGAATCCTTCACAGTGCTGATCATAATAAGCGGGCTGTGATTGGCTGATTCGTCAAAAATAAGCTTTTCCCATTAGCTAAAAAAAAACAAAAAAACAAACCGAGGGACATACTCGAGGTAATAATCTCAAAGACCATAAAACATAATTTTAACTACGCTGTAACCAAGCTATAATTTAACCAAGCTATTTCAACACCTTACCTTGTGTTTTTCTCTTTATTTATATCTGTATAATTTTCAGAAAAGTATAACGACCTTTAACTAGAAAAAAACTTGAGGAGGTATTCCACGGGACGGCCCCGACGCTGGTCCGGGCTCGTCCGTCCGAAGAGAATGATGCGTCCAAAAATGCTTTAAAAAATGGGAAAGTAAGGAATTTTTCAAGAAACGTAGGAAATAAGGAAAACGTTGGTACTCAACTAAAAAAAAAACTGTATTTCAAAACTTAAAAAAATAAAATCCTCTACAATATTATTGTTTGCTAAGCTTTAAAACACGCCGATAGGCTAATAACGTGATATAAAAAACTTCACAGTTGAAGTGCCAGGTAAACAAAGCATCAAAACATCCCGGCAGACACTGCGTTCACTTCCAAGCATTAAAAATAAGTAACGTTAAGGCTGATTGAGACAGCTTCAATTGATTTTTATTTTTAGTGAGGCTTTGTGAAAGATGAGCCAAGGGCATTCTTATTCTGACCAGGTGTCTGCCTGTATTTTAGTCTGTATATACGATAACGTTTAACACAATACCCGATTATTTTCAATTTTTCACTTGCATATTAGGTCGTATTTATGGCATTTAAGTTCGTAAATCGGGGAAGAGCTTTCGTTGATTTGGACTCGCAAATGCTTAACACATAAATGACCTAAAATGACCTAAAATGACATAAAATGACTTAAACCGTAAATGACTTAACGCGTAAAACGACTTAAAACATAAATGACTTAACACGTAAAACGACTTAAAACGTAAATAACTTAACACGTAAAACAACTTAAAACATAAATGACTTAACACGTAAAACGACTCACAACATAAATGATTTAACACGTAAAAAGACTAAAAACATAATTAACTTAACACGTAAAACGACTTAAACCATAAATGACTTAACACGTAAAACGACTTAAAACGTACACGACTTAACACAACACTTAAAACGACGCCTAAAAGCATGCCCCTCTTTCAATTTATGACTGAGGACCAATAAGACACAAGTTCTACGTGTGCTCCAACCGTATTACTTCTTCATTTTTTGTGTAGCAAAACTTATTTTACTTGATTCTTCTTTAACAAATCAATAATCCAAGCCAAATTTTATAAAAAATATGTTTTAAACTTGAAAAAAAATCATTATTTGAGAAGCTAGATTAACTCTCCATTACTGTATGAAATGCGAAGATAGCAGATAGTAAAACATATAACCTTAAGTTATATTTTAGAAATAGACATTGTCATTGCAGTATAGTGATATTTTAAAGAAAATTGAAATATTAAATAAAAACCTACTTAAAAAATACGTTATCGTTGTAAACTTGTACGTGGGTAATAGGTAAAAACAATTATCGAATAAAAATTCACTAATTGGCTTGGCTTCTTTTGATTGTCAAGTGGTTCAGGGTTAGGGAGCCCCAAACGACCAAATTGATTGTTTTACATTGTTTTAAACATTGTTTTTATGCAACAATGCTAAACTGAACATTAAACAAATTCGTGCGTTTGCAAGGACATACTGTAGTACTAATAAAAATGCTAATCAAATGAAAAAAGGTGACTGCTATCCTCAAAATCTAACGAAACCAAAAAAAAAAAAGAAGAAAAAAAAAGGACCTAGAACTAGGTTGGAGTTTCTATTTCATAATTATTAAGGAAACAATGGATTTCATCAATTTGGACCAAAAATTTCTGATATCTACCCCAAAACAAAACTTGTTAAGGATTCCCGCCAAGCTTTTCGGCCGAGTGAAGTTGTGATATCAAACGCCAAGCTCTTTCGCCAAGCTATTCCCACCGACTAACACTTCAAACGTTAAATGAAATAAATGAAAATTGCGCCGTAAGCAATTTTCATATAATTCATTTAACCTACGAACTATTACTCGGTGGGATTAGCTTGGCGAATGAGCTTGTCGTTTAATATCACAACTTCACACGGCCGAAAATCTTGGCGGGAATCCTTAACAAGTTTTGTTTTGGGGTAGATAGTCATAATTACTGAAAATAAATCTGGAAAATGAATTACTGATTTTTATGGCCTTAGGGCACGTTTACACAACAACTCGCCTTCGCAATCTCGCACTAGAATCTAATCCCGACTGCAAACGTGTTGTTGCCATGGTATCAACGCTACCTGGATTAAGTAAATCCGAAGTCCTTTGAGTAAATTCTTGCAATCTTTTAATCCGTTACAATAATATAAAGAATTACTCCTGACGAATCCGTTTTCGTAGCCACTTATGAACTCTCATTATTGACTGTTTTCGTTGCGAGCCGACAGAGCAAAGCCGCTGCAATTGGATTTTTAGACGGTTTCTAGCGTGTAGCTGCGAGAATGCAAAGCCGCGTGGTAGCATAAACGTGCCCTTAATATTTTAACACGCTGCCTGTAAACTTTCAGTAGCGTGAACCCAGAGAGAGCGGGGGGCAATTTTTGTGTGAAATTTTTTGCCCTCTCTTTCTACTTTTTTCAAGCCCTTTTTTGGACTTACTTTTCCCCCTTTTTTGTGCGTTTATTGTGTGAGAGGTGTATCTTGAGTCCTGCAAGTATTTTGTGAGCGGCTACGTCTTCCTGGATGGAGAGGCTTTCATCGATGGCCGCCATTGTTTTTGTAACCATCTTGGATATCAACAAGGTACTCTGCTACTGAAAACGTACAATCGATTATCTGTGTACGTTTTGCGGAGAACTCAAGATAGGCCGCGAACACTATAAGCTTTTTTAAGGAATTTTTTTTAGGCCTTTAGGCCTTTTTTCAGGCACTGTCACCAGCAAATGTCGGCTAAAAAGACAATTTTTCTTTTTACAATAACGGTATTTTGCGAAAAGGGCAGAGGAATAGCCCCTGCCCCCCCCCCCCCCCCCCCCCCCCACCCACGGCCGGGGGTGATTAACCTTAAAAAAAAAAAGGTTTAAAAATAGTTAATGACAACAAGTTAGGCGTGTAAAACAACACACAGAAGGTGCATTTCTTTTTTTACGGTAGTTTTCTTAGTTTGGGCTTCCTGATGTTAAGAGGCATTTACGCAACACTCGCCTTTGCATTCTCGCAGCTACAATTTAATCGCGATGGCAAAGTTGGCGTTGCCATGGTAACAACGCTACCTGGATTAGCTTAATCCAACGTCGTTTGAGTAAATGCCTTTAAGTATTGTAATCCGTGACAATACGATAAAGAATTCCTCCGGACGAAATTTTTCCAGTCGTTTCTGAAGTCCCATTGTTGACTATTTTTGCTGCGAGTCGGCAGAGCTAAACCCGCCGCCCTGTTGGAATTCCGGCTGATTTCTAGCATCTAGCTGCGAGAATGCGAGGACGCGTCGTTGCTTAAACCGTCCGCGCGCTTATTTTGAAGTGGTTGCTACATTTTTTTTTTGTTTGCTCTGCAAATTTGGAGTATTACATTTTAATCCCTAACCACATAGACGGACTCTGACTAAGGGTCCTCTTTAAATTCTAAATTTAACGCATAGTTAATACTAAGAAGGGACTTTCCCAAGTTTCTATAGCTGAATTTTGTTTTTTAACTAAAATTAAACAAACAAACAAAAAAAGATTCTTTGTACTGACTTCCTCACATCATTCCCTCCTTCCTTTCCAGCCAGCA
>JAHWFP010193321.1:21842-43040 GCA_023313725.1 Lithobius niger
GGGGGGGGGGATTGAGGCTTAATGGCTATACAGTTAATCTCGAAACATGTGTTATTTACAGAAACTTTTGTTTAACTTTTAAATTACTACCCACAGCAATCTTTATTATTTAATTTCTTTTCACTAATGCCTCCGATTTGCTCTCCACCAACCCAAGTTTTAAAAAAAAAGTAATAAAACGAGTATACAAACATTACGCTTTCTCATTTATGTTTTTTGTCAAGTTACCTCTTTTCACTCCTCCCATTCTTCCAAAATAATGGCCTCTTGCAAAGAGCTAAAAAAACAAAATTTGACCTTCCCTCCCCCACTTTCACTTCTTCAATCTCCACTACAAACTTCGACCATCCATCCTTGCATATATCTAATAGGCAGCTCCGACGTGATAAATTGATACAGTGAACTGTTAGGTGTTTTTTTATTTTTACTTTTGAAAATGAACACACGTTTTGTATTTTTAGAAAAATACTGTACTTTTTTTATTACCTTGCCAGGCGTAGTGCTTCATGTGTTTTTTTATTTTATTTATTTATTTATTCCTCACCAGTTTTGTGACTTAATTAGCACATGGCGCTACGCCATTTTTATTTTATTTTTTTTTGCATTTTTTGTGTTTTTGATTGGAAGACTTTTTCTTTTTTTTTGTAATCCTCGTCTTTGTTTTGCCCTCCTTCTTCCCCAAAGAGTGCCGAAGAAAAATAAAAGAAAAGGATATAACGTCACTGGCACAAATCCTTTATCGAAGTCAGCTTTTGTCCCACCCACCTCTCGCACAGAAAAGTCGATGGTTCCGCCGACCAGGACAAGCGACAATCATCCGTCCGACCGTAATCAGATTTGCGCACTAGCAGATGTCTGCTTCATTGTGAGCGAGCTAAATTCCAATCTGACTTGGGTATGGCCCGCCACCTGGTGTTAATTGCAGTAGATGAGTAACGTTATCGGTTCTTTGCAGGCTTTGGCCTTATCCCTGCGATCTCACCATTTTGAACGATCGATTCATACGCGCGCAAATGTTAACTCGACGAAGCCAAAACATTGGTCTAAACCACCAAACCTAATGTTAGAGCATTCCTGGGGCGGATACAGGAATATATAGAGGGGGAGGGGTGGCGATTAATACGACCTCAGAGAATTTTTTTGGACCATTGGCAGTTAAAGTGGCACTATCACCGATTGAAAGCAGACGAAATTTGATAACATCTAGCGCTATGTAGTACCATCTAGCACTTGCTTGCACCAAGCGAAGGACTGCATAACGGCATTTCTTTTAACGAAACAAACAAGCCACGACATTCTTAATTATTGAGTGAAAATCTGGTTCGTCCTCGTGCACCTGGGAGCAAGCTATAAAGGTTAACAATATCATTGCCGCTAGATGGCGCCACGGTATTTTCGTTCGCATTTCAATCGGTGATAGTGCCACTTTAACTGATTGCGGTCTGGGTGTCCAAACTCGCTTATTTTCGGCCCTGAGGCTATAATATGTGCTCTTCAGCCTAAGATTTTTTTGGTGGTGGTAAGGGAAATTTTGTTTTTC
Organism: Lithobius niger; assembly: GCA_023313725.1. NCBI lineage: Eukaryota > Metazoa > Arthropoda > Chilopoda > Lithobiomorpha > Lithobiidae > Lithobius > Lithobius niger. Next base: position 23,383 of record JAHWFP010193321.1, read on the forward strand.
ATTTAACGTTTTCGTGTCGCCACAGGATCATTTTAAAACCTTCCCTTTCGTCCATTAAAAAGAGAAAAGTTGGTTCTCAAGCCCCGCCCGCACCGTTTTTTTGATGGGAATTAAAAAGAAACGATGCGGCAAAAAATAAGTTACAAATCAACAATGGTCTTTAGAGTGAGAAATGAAGATATGAAATAATCATTCTAGTCGTTAAAAATAATTTTATGGACACGTGGTAAGCATAATTACGAGAATGCTCTTTATTTCACCCAAAGTAAAAAATTATAATTTCAAAAAATAAACCTCATTTCTCCTCCCCCCCCCCCAAAAAAATGAGGAAAAATGTGGCCAAAAAATAAGAAAAAAATGAAAAATAAAATTCCGCCTACCCGCACAGATTTCTAAGAAAAAGCCCCCCGCGAACCAACTCCTTATTTTTAATGGCCTTATGTACATAGGATGTTATAAATAATAGGAAACGGTGGCCCGGTGGTTAGCAAGAGGTTCCACGTTCGAACCCGGCCTTAGCCACCACTGGTATTTTCTGGAAGAGAAGGACCCTGTAATTCCTCGTGCTCACGTCAGTTGTGGCATGTAAAAGATTCCGGGAATGCCCGATTGGAATTAACTAGCAAAATTGTCCTTCTCGACGTCTAGTACAATGGCTTCACGAGAAATCTCAAAGTACGTAATATATAAATTCACGGAACGTTACAAACTTTTAAAAAAGGGGGGGGGGTTGCCCATCTGCTTCTCGACCCCCCCCCCTCACCGTACATCTGCCACTATTACATCTTCACACCTCTCTTATACCACGAGCCACGGCTGTTTGCCGTGATGTCATCATGAGTCAGCCAATGACGAACGAGATTAGCGGATCTTTTCCGTCTGAGTGGACTAGCCCAGTCACGTGACACGCGCGTCACGGCTAACAGCCTTGGCGCGTGGTATAACACTTGGCCATGCAGTGAAATGTAAGTTTACATTTTTACATTAATAGGAATTGGACAGAAATTTTACATTAAAAATACTAAGTAATACCACACGTAATTAGAGTACTGTATTTGGTATGTATTGTATCGCCTACTGAATTCGATGCAAAAAGCCACCAATTTAATACAATTAACAGTGAAGGCGAGTAAGGGAAACTCTCATCGCTTGCTGATATGTCTGCCTGTTTGTCTGCACGATAACTTTCGGACCAATTTGAACCTTTTTAGCAAGATTTCGTATTTAAATTCGTAGATCAATAAAATTAGCTGGTCCATTGTTTGCTCAAGACTGCATCCGTTGACGCTAAAACTGTACAATAAATCACTTATCGCGACACATTGTTGCAAAAGTACGGCTATGACTATTTCTAATTGTCACAATTTTCTCATTTTTATTGTTTAAAAGTCTCCGTCTAATTACGTGACCAGAGAGCTGCAGTAATGTTCCGAATAAGTAAAGCTTGGACATTTTCATTGGATATTCATGTGCTATTTGTAGGTAAGCATTTCACCGAAAGTATCAAATTTTAACTTGTTGGAATTTTGAGCGTTGTAATAGTGTTAAATCACCTGGCGCGACAATGCGAAAAAAAGCACACATGTATACTTATCACCATTCCTTTTTCGGTTTAATTGTTATGAAACTAAGCAATAAAAGTGTTCCCACTTTTAGGGGGGAACAGCGCTGCTCTTGTGGTCCATCCAGACAATGTCAGCACTCGTCGCACGTGCTGTTATCAGGTTTTGTAGGGCGACGGGTCGTTTTGAGTGTTGACAGTTTTCTTACCAGCCCGGAGGCTGGTCTCTGGGGTTTGCTAGTGGGTGGAGTTGAGTTGAGTTATGGCATATGTGTGTAGTAGTGTAGTTTGTCGTAGTGTTTAGCTATGTTTATCGTGAGCGCATGGTGCGAGACCAATAGGCTCAAATAAAGAATACAAAAATAAAAAATAAAAAAATAAAATAAATCGGATACAGCATTGTTGACAGCATTATTGCAAGACAGCATGTTGTAAGTGTCACAATAAAGCCTCATCCCCGCGAAAACACCATTTTGAAAGATCGATTCATACGCGCGTAAATGTTAACTCGACGAAGCCAAAACATGGTCTAAACCAGCAAACCTAATGTTAGCGCATTCCTGGGGCGGATATAGGAATATATAGAGGGGAGGGGTGGCGATAAAACGACCTCAGAGAATTTTTTTGGGCTATTGGCAGTTAGCTGGTTGCAGTCTGAGCGTCCAAACCCGCTTATTTTCGGCCCTGAGGCTACTAAACAGTTACACTTTTACAGTTCCTATGCTATCCCGTCAGCGTTCGTATTGTTACCGTATTGTTATAAGTATCAGAATAACTAACTCATTGCTACACTTATGACAATGAACATTGTAATAACATTGTAGCAGCCAAGGATTGTTGAACGCTAGGCAGAAAAACAATGGACGATACCAAGAATAATGACATGAAACAACTCGAATTCATCCACAAACGGAAAAAAAAGTATTTAAAGTATGGTGATAAACTAGTTACTGGCATACGATTGCAACAATTATCACGCTATACGTGATTTACTGTGATTGTTTTGCTTCCTCAGTTCTTAACGCCAGCCTCGGCTGAGCCTCGGAAGAACAAAACTATCACAATAAATCACGTATAGAGAGACAATTGTTGCAAAAGTATGAAAATAACTACTACTTATTTTTCACATTGTTGTGCTAATTGATTTACGCAATAATTATACCAATCAAATCCCAACAAGTGGAACAATTGACACTGGACACTTTGGAACAATGAAAAAGACTCCCAGATCCTCGAACGATGCTTCAACTGGTGACGCCAACGCCGAGAAGAGGTGCAAGCACATCGTTCAAAGATTCACAACGATTGTTGCAAATTCTAACGAAAAATGCCATAAAATCACTAAAAGATTCATATCGGAACCGATTTACGTATCGTAATAAATCAGTTATTGCGACACTTGCAAAAATGGGCCGGTGTTATGGATTTGGCGGAATGCTTCTATCGAATGTTGTCCTCGGAGCTAGAAAACATCCGTGGTGGGAAGCAGCCTCGGACGATTTTTTTTTTACCTCCTTTCACAGCATCCAATAAGCACTATCCTCTAAATCGATTACACTGGCTCAATGTTGCATATGTGTGGCTCACAACAGAGGGGTCTGGACCTAGTGTACACAGTGGAAAGTGCGTTACCCCTGCGGCAAAGTGGTGTGCGGATCGACGCAAGGTGCTTTCCGTGTGTTGCCACAACTGTGGGGCACGGAAATACGGTTGAGTGTGAAAGGAATTGAATTCATCCCCAACTATCCCGACTGTGATACTTGATGCAAAATTGTTTCTCCCCACGTCAGAGGATTCGCGGATCATGCTGCTTATAGGCGCCAAAGAATGAGACGGAAGCTTGAAGTATTTTTTACGGTATCGATGGCAGGGTTTTATTCTTGAAAAGGAGCAGGGGATGCATATACCATTGCATTAAGGACGATACTTCGGTCCAACATCTCTTATGGAATACAATTCGCAAAACTTTGTCTTGACATCGCCCTCTATCGAGTATCTTCTCCAGAGTACAAATCGATTTACATTTGGTTGCATGAAAAGATAATCAACATTAGGCTACACGCCTATTACAACTCTGATCGTCATTTGGGAAAAACATCACAACAGCATAGAAACCGAACGAGTTCCCAGCCATCTTGCTTTATTTAGAGACAAGACGAAGAGAAGCTAGACAAATACGACGTCATCATGCGTATGACACGTAATGCTTCTTAATACGAAGACATTGTTAAGTTGGGACATTATTACGTAACGTGTGAGCATGTAGCTTTATGACACGGTTAATAGTAGCAAAACATTGCCATGGCTACTTTACTGCAGGAACGGGAAGTCCAGTTTCCACACTTTCCTCCAGTGAGGTGGGAAAGAAGGTCGCCACGCAGTAGGAAGTATATCACTCCTGTGATATTAGTGTGCCCTGCCTACGAAACCTAAAATACGTCACGAACAAAACCACTCCTAAAAAGATGTCACGATGTATAGGTAGAATTGTCACTCGTCGCTGAATGGTCACCGACTAGCAAACCACAGATCTTGACAGTATATCGCCCCTTAGAGCACGCAAGCTGTTTACTTGAATCGAATTATGCCTATATTCGGGCAATGACGTCACTTTCGTGACTAGTCAGACTTTCACGGACACACAAATCCTTCTTGTAAGGATTCGTAGCTTTCTATTTAGCTTGGTGAATCAGCGGCATAAAAACGTAATTTAGGCCTACCTAATACGATACATCGCCGAAGCAAACGAAATTACGGGTTGATTGACAAAGTACGATGGCGGTTAGTATCGCTACAACAAATGGAAGAAAACATCGTACATTCTAAACAATGTAGACATCAAATACTTCGTAAACATGAATGGGGCTATAGTACACTCAAAATAGTATGTTAAACGTTGACTGGTCATTTTGTGGTATTTCTACTTGTAACTAAAGGGCAACATTAGTTTGCAGAAGCATTCATTCATCAGCAAAAGTATGAGCAACGAAGCTGTATGCTCCAAATCAATATTGAATGCCAAAATGGCTGTACAGTCAATGTTGATTGCAGAATTCAAATCAACCGAATCAAAGGATATTAAATGACGAGCTCAATAAAAATTTCACAATGATACGTTCAAGTGGATGAAATAGTTTAACGAAATAGTCAAATTTGTGCGCCTTAGTTGCAGCATGTACACTGGAAAAAAAAAACAAGGTCTGTGACAGGTTACTAGTTCAATAATTTATGGCGGAGTTGGCACAGAAGTTGTAATGTTCCCTCCGGAACTTGTAGGTTCTTAGAACTAAGACATTTCAGATAGTAAATGATAAGCAGACTAACACTTGCTAAAGGACTTTATTTCCTGTGTGCTGTACAGTTTTATAACATGATGATGTCATGTGATTATCCACAGGATGTAGGGTGGCGACACGCATGGACAGACTCATTAAACTAGGTAGTGGTTAAGGTCAGCTGAGGAAGGTGAACAGTGTTGGATGCAACCCTCCCAGCGTGGCTTGCCACAAATAACGACAAGTCACGACAATGGATCCCCGTTAAAAAAAAAAAAAAAAAAAATCTAAGACTACTGAAAAACAAACAAGCATCATTAGATTCTTTTTAGTCACTCTAATTTTATCTATTAAGAGAAGAAGAAAATGTTGCGCTTTCTAAAGAAAAAAAACTACATTTTTTCGAAAGCTAGACCCCCCAAAAAATAAACAAAATCTTTTAAATTTTAACAATGCTCGGAAAACTAGCATCATGAAGACCACTATTATAATTAAAGTTGAAATAGGAAGTTCAGGTTCTAGTATCAAGTGTATTTCTTTTTGTTGTCCAACAGACTACCCTCTTGTGATGTTATCTAATAAGGAACAGTCGTTGATCCAATTGGTTATTCTCGCAAATGAGAGTACTCATGCTCCCGAGCAGTTGTCATTTGCGACGGAAAATATGAAAATAGAAAAGAGACATATATTAAAATCGTGGAATCTATTTTCCACACATATAACCTGAACATAACATTTTTCCCAGCACGGGAACAATTAAAATCATTCGGTCTATTCCAAATACACACAACGAAACGCGCACAGGTTTCCTACTTAAAGGAACAAATTAAAATGAAACCATTTATTTGGTTTACACATAACCGATACAAACGTTGATGTTAGCCTGACTCCAAAATTTAATTTGATGATGTGTCATAATCTGCGAGCTTGTCCGGTGCTCGCCGAGCTCTTTTTGGACGTTCGGAATGATTTAAGTTAGGCTGCGCTGCAGCATCTACAACAGATGGCGCAACCTTACGCTTTTTGGATTTTGGTTTGGATAGCGAGATTCCCGATGAACTTGCTTTCGGCGGAGACATCCTTGTTAATAAAGGAGGTTCCGTACCATCTGGCACTCTAATCTCTGGAGAGGCCTAGAATTTTGTGCCATGGTGGAAACTTTGGGATCAATGACGTCATCGGACTCTTCTATCCCCGAAATGGGTGATTTCGCTCGATTTTGTACGTGCGTGACATTTTGACCTTGCGGATTGTCGGATGATCTTAAGAGCACATCATTTTCATTGGTTAATGTCGGCATTACTACAGACGATCTACGTGATAGGCCTTTTGATTTTCGACGCTGATTTAAATAATCAGCTGACTCTGGAAGTGAAGTTGACAAACCACTCGGATTTCGCTTGCTAGCGTGATGTTGAAAATCGCTATTCTTCGGTAATTTATTCATGCCTGAATTATCCGCTTTTGCTGTTGGAACTACGTCGTTCGTTAAGCTTTCTGCAACTTCAGGATTCAGTTTAATGCGAAGCTGGTCACGATGTTTAGTTACAACTTTCTGTTCATCAGTGAGTACTTCGTAAATCAGATGCGGTAGTCTAGATTTAATGACACCGCCAGACCATAATCGTGCGTTAGTTCGACTAAAATCACGATACCAAACCGTATCGCCAACATGATAGTGTTTTGACGTACGATGTTGTGTGCTAGCAACTTGTTTTTGCTGATTCCGTTTAACAATCGACACAGGGTCGGGATACAGCAAGTCTATTTTAGATTTTAATTCTCGATTAAAGAATAATTTAGCTGGTGTACTCTGGGTAGTCGAACTCACTGTAATTCTACTCGATGTTAAGTAGGCATTGATACTCTCCCGGATCGTCAACCCGTCACGTCTCGCAGCTTTATATACTCGTTTAAAATTCTTTACAAAAATTTCCGCTTGCCCATTTACCCATGGCGAATTTCCAGGCCCACGGAGATGTTGGATTCCTTGCGATTTAATCCAGGATTTGAATTCCTCACTTGTAAATTGAGGTCCGTTATCGCTAACAAAAGAATCAAACAATCCGTATTCGGCAATGTGGGTATTTAGTACTTCAATAACTTTCGCAGACGTGGTGCTTTTCATTTTATGAACGAATGGCAACTTACTATGAGCATCCACTAGGATTAAAAACATAAAGTTATCGAGTGGACCCAAAAAATCAGCATGATAGCGCGAGTTAGGTTTTTGAGGATATTCCCAGTTATGCTTGGGACCTGCTACATTAGTTTCTTTGAACTGTTGACAGTTAACGCAAGATTTTACTTTGTTTTCAATATCGCTATCGATTTTTGGCCACCACACCTTAGCCCTAGCCAAACCTTTCAATTTAACTATACCAAGATGCGAACTATGCAAGTCATTCAGAATCTGTTTTCGCAACGTTGACGGAATGACGATTCGGAATCCCCAGAAAAGCGTATCATTCTCGATGGTGATTTCGTTGCGACGTGTGAAGTACGGTTGCACGTCCGGATCCTCACATACGGTTGGCCAGCCCCGATTCACGTAGCGGTAGACTTTTGATAGAATTTTATCCTTTTTAATTTCGCTAACTAGTGTGTCATTTAGCACTGGCAAGTTAGATATTGTCTCTAACGCTAGAACATTGTATTGTTCCTCGGCTTCCTCGAACTCTCTGTCGTTCGGTAACGGAAGTCGAGACAGTGCATCGGCGGTTAAATTTAATTTGCCGGGAATATGCTCGAAATCATAAGAATAGGCATTTAACATAACCGCCCAACGCTGCACACGGGCTGCCGCCATTTGCGGAATTCCTTTCTTGGGGCCAAAAATCCAAATCAGTGCCTTCTGATCTGACTGCAAAATGAACTTTTGACCATAGAGATATTCGTGGAACCGCTTCACTCCCCACGCCACGCTGAGCGCCTCACGATCGAAATGACTGTATCCCTGCTCTGTTTTTGTTAATTTGCGGGATGCAAAAGCTATGGGGCGCGATTCACCATTAGGCATAATATGCATCAGGCACGAGCCTACTCCGTAGGGAGAGCCGTCGCACACGAGTTTCAGTTTCAGTTTCGGATTGTAATGAACCAAAACTTTACTCTTTACGAACAACTCCTTAACTTTGCTGACAGCTTGGTCACACTCTTTCCCCCACACCCATTTTACTTTAGGACTCAACAGTCGGGTAACTGGAGAAAGAATGTGCGCAAGGTTAGGCAAATATTTAGAGTAGTGGTTAACGAAACCCAGAAAGCTTTGCAATTCTTGAATGCAGCTAGGGTTAGGTGCGTTTGTCACAGCTTCAATTACCTCCGGGAGCGTGTGTAATCCTTCTGCATTAATCATATGCCCAAGGTATTTCAGCTCAGGTCGCGATAGTTTGCACTTATCGATCCTAAGCCTTGCACCATTTTCTTGCAAAGCACTAAGCAACATACGTAATGAGTCGTCGTGCTTTTCCCCCTTCCCACTTACTAAGATATCGTCGTAAAATGGGGAACATTTAGGAATATTGCTAGTAATTTGAGTCATAACCCTTTGAAAAATACCTGGACTAGAAGCTAATCCCAGGGGCACTCGTAACCAGCGAAAAAGACCTAACGGGGTATTTATAGTTAGTGCTGCTTGCGATTCGCGATCTAATTCGATCTGCAAAAACGCATCCTTAAGATCGATAAGGCTGAACGTATCACTCCCAGCTAATTCGCTAAAAAGTTCTGCGGCCGTGGGAACCGGGTAATGGTCGACTTCGAGTTGCCGATTAACTGTTGTTTTGTAGTCGCCTATAATCCGTATCTCGCCCCCCGGTTTGTGCACGATGACGATCGGCGTCGACCATTCCGAGGTTGTCACTGGCTCTAGAATTCCAAGGCCAACCAAGCGTTCAATTTCTTGGTTAACCTTTTGCTTAAGTGCTAACGGGACAGGTCGCACTTTACAGTAAACTGGCTTGGCATCAGCTTTGAGTTTTATTTTGGCCTTGAAGTTCTTAAACTTGCCCATACCCTCGCTAAAAAGTTCGGGAAATTCGTTAACCAATTCTGCGGTGTTAACAGTAGGAGTGTTAGCCTTAACTTTTTTGATACGTTTAACTTTTGTTTGCAAGTCATAATACGGATTCATATCCGGCCTAAAGATTGACAGCCAATCTTTTCCCATTAATGATGGTTTGTACATTTTAGAAACAAGAGCTTCAAGGTTTTCAGTTTGGCCATTAATTTTTACTTCCAACATAATGGTGTAAATGGTTTTTTCAGTTCCTTCAGTATAGGAATGAATTGAGTATGGACTCAGACTGAGGGGACAGTCAGAAAAATATTTCTCATGCCACTCTATTGGTATAATGGTGGCGTCAGCCCCCGAATCTATTTCCATTCTCAATTTAACACCATTTAGTGTTACTGGCATCCACCATTTATGGATTTTCAAGGAGTTCACCACAATAATGATTTTATTAACTGGAACAGTAGCAGGGACTGAGGAAAATTCTGAAACATTCAATAGTTCCACCGTGTTGTTCTGTAGGCAGTAATCTTCTTCAGAATCGCTAAAATTTTCTGAATTAGTATCCGAATTTTCGACCTCACTAACTGAATCATTTTCAGTTTCACTATCACGCTGTAGCCTATGCACCTTCTTTTTATAGCTATATTTAGTTTTAGGTTTACTTTTAGCCTTACTATGTGCACTCGTAACTGGCTTTGAGTGTTCAGCAGCTTTAAAAGGTTTAGTTTTACTGCTTTTTCTACAGACGGCTTTTAAATGTCCTTGGGTATGACATCTTCCACAGATATAATCCTTATATTTACATCTAGGCTTAACGTGACCCGATTTTCCGCAGCAAAAGCAGATTAGATCTTTGTTAGATTTAGGTTTATGCTGCTGTCTAGGTTTATGTGAAACGTAATTTACAGCTTTACTATGTGATCTTATCACTTCTTGGTCGACTTCGGCTGACTCCAACGATAACGCTAAAGAAGTAGTAGCTTTAAGGTCTAATGTTTGCTTTAACAGCTCTCTTTGAATGGTTTCGGATTTTATCCCCCCAATTAAACGATCTCTAATCATTTCTCCATTAATGTCGGTAATGTTATTGAAATCGCAAAATTTTGTGAGAATTTTAAGCGCAGCCAGATATTCGCTAACGCTTTCATCCGATTTTTGAGCTCTTCGAAAAAATTTAATTCGCTCAGACACCACAGATGGCGCTGGCTCGACATCATCCAAAACTGTTTTTACCAAAACTGCATATGTCATGGAGCTAGGTAGCGCTGGTGAAATTATGTTAAGGATTCTGTCAAACATTTTGGCTCCCACTGAAGCCATTAAAAAATCAACCTTTTCATCTACTGGAATCTTTTTTACCTTAAAATAATAACTTAGCCTATCTACATATTTAGCCCAAGTATCATTTTCGCTATCGAATTCCGAAAATAAATTCGTATTTTTTCCCGCCATTTCTAAACTATTGATGGGACTACTGGAATTTAAATCGTTCTCATTATTTACAGATTGTACTTCACCAGTTTTAGGCATAAGCCTTCACAATTTAACTCAAAATGCTTAAGCATACACAGTTTTAAGGCCTAAGCCTACACTTACTTAAAGGCATAAGCCTACACTAAATTTTTATACTAGATGGCAGCTTCTAGATAACACCAATTCCTAAATAGTTAAATCAACTATCGGAAGCAACTCAAGACTAACGGATTCACTTATCTACTAAGCCTTAAATTCACAATTAGCCTACCTAGTTAAACTCAGTCTGCATTTAAAATTAAATTACTAGGCTTTTTAAATTTGTATTCAGCTCCTCCAAACTTTATACAAAACAACACGATGGCCCAACAAACGGCTCAAAACAGTCCTCACCGTTTTCCGTTGAAAGAACAACGACTACAGTGCAAATTATACACCGGCACAGCCAGCCCGAGCAAAGGCACGGCAACAATGAATTCGCAAAGGGAAATTTAGTTGCATTTTTATCATGCTATTCTGTTTATAGTGCTAACAGTGTGACACGCCTACGCGTCGCACAGGACACAACCATGGTAAAATTTCCCGTTAAAAATCCACTTGCCTCCCTCGGTTCCAGCATATAAGGTACAAATTTAACACTACATCAATAAGTACCACACCAAGTTCAAAAACCCAGTACACAGTTTGAAAAATTTAACCATGTTGACCACAGAGTAAAACTAATTCATTTGCCAAAAATGAAAATTTTTTAACTTACCACAAGTTAGGAGCACTCCTGTTGGTATACTATGGCCTACTGATTAAAATTAAAGTTACATGTCTTAGCCTCCTCCTCGTCGCCAATTGTAATGTTCCCTCCGGAACTTGTAGGTTCTTAGAACTAAGACATTTCAGACAGTAAATGATAAGCAGACTAACACTTGCTAAAGGACTTTATTTCCTGTGTGCTGTACAGTTTTATAACATGATGATGTCATGTGATTATCCACAGGATGTAGGGTGGCGACACGCATGGACAGACTGATTAAACTATGAAGTGGTTAAGGTCAGCTGAGGAAGGTGAACAGTGTTGGATGCAACCCTCCCAGCGTGGCTTGCCACAAATAACGACAAGTCACGACAGAAGTGAGCGCGACAAACGAGAGGAGTAAAATCCGGGTCACATATCTAGATCTGCTATTTGCCAAATTTCAAGAATTCTTCTTCGAACTTCTTCCAGAACACAGCTTGAATATTTCTTACAGAGTTCAATAAGAGGTTCAGGGAAGAGTTCAAGAAGAATTTATGAAATTTGGCAAATAGTTGCGCTAGTTGTTTGCACCGGATGTTTTGTGTTTAATTAAAATGCTCAGATGTGGGTGGGCATATGTTTCAGATAAGATTCTAGAGATTCGTGACTGAATGGCTGTCTACGTTTCAAATGTCGTAGCATATTGGATGCTGTACTGGATGTCATTTTATTTTGTATCAGTAGCGTTCACAGACATCCGAGAGGGCAGGGGCAACTCTGATGCTTTATTTTTCTGGGTACGTTTTTTTTTTTTTTGCCTGTCACTCATTTTTATGCCATTTTCGGCCCCTTTTTTGGACGTCCTGCCATGAATTTCTTTTTGTCCTTTTTATTAGGGCTCTAGGCCCTTTCTCCTCGCTACAACTAGCATTTTTCAGTGCAGAAAAGCAAAATAGGGCATGTTTTTTCTTCAAACAGGGCAAAAAAAAAAGGCAGCAGGAGCAATGCCCCCCCCCCCCCCCCCTGTGGACGCCACTGTTTTCTATTGTAAAATGTATTTTCAATATTGTATTTTGTCATTCCATTTCTTAGGAGGGGATTCGTGACTGCCCATAGCTCGCAATATTTGATGGGTGCTCTCAGCTTATGCCAATGTGCCAAACACAAATCATGAAATCATTACCTTTATGTCCTCGTTTTTCTACGGTCTCAGACCAAAATTTGGAAATTTTCTTATTTGAATCGTTCGTGTTGTAGAATTCTTCTTGAAATCTTCCCTGCACGGTTCTTATAAAGAGATTAAATTTGTGAACAGGCGTGTAAATTGTGCGGGATATTGGTATATCCCATAAAATTCTGCTCTTCGCTCTAAAATTTATATTAATCATTCGCTTTTCCTAGAAATGTCACAATAGTGGATTAATGGAATACTTACCTGTTTATCGTCACGATGTATCTATATTACTCCCTTGTAGCGTGAGGGTTAACTGGCTAACTGCTTTCGTATCAGTTGTCTTAAATCATTTTAGGAAAGCGTGTGACGAGTTAGTTTGATAAAAGAAATGCCAGACGCACCGCAACGAAAAACACAAAAACCTATATTTCGACATCAGTTAATTGCGATGCCCACTTCAGAGTAAAAACAACTACATACACTTCCTTCATTTAGTTACATCAATGTATTGCATTGCATTGATCCAATTAAATGAAAGAAGGCATTGCATTCTGATCGCATCGGAATAGAAGTTGCTGTGTTTTTCATCACCATGCATGCTTTCTTTTATTGTTCAAATGAACCAAATGGATTTATAAGTTTTCTTAAAACTTTGTTACCGGTTTGGAAAAATTATTGGATGTTATGTGGATTAACCCTTCTATGCAGGATGATCAGTTAAGTTGTGACCCAGCTTGATAGCTAAAGTACTACTGAACGATATGTTATGAGACCCGGGTGATGCGATCAGGCTACGAGGGGCCATTCATTGGACAAGAAATGGATGACCTTGCCAAATGTTATCAAGGATATTCAACTTCTGACTTCTTAAATATGCATCACACACCATGAGTATAAATTAGGAATATGTAGGGAACAAAGAGGCATTACCAATGGAAAAAAAAACAGAACGAAAATCGGACCAGATTTGTAGGACTTATGACTATCTAAAATGGTTACTTTCGACCCCTGAATGGCATTCCATTCAAACACTCCGTCGTGCAGGGAAGCATCGCCTACTTTCATGGGTCGAGAGCTGCCACTTCACGAACGTCATAGGTCATGCAAATCTGGTCCTGTTTTCGTTCTGTTTTTTCCATTGGTAATGTCTCTTTGTTCCCTACATATTCCTAATTTATACTCATGGTGTGTTCATATTTAAGAAGTTAGTAGTAGAATGACTTTGATAACATTTAACAAGGTCATCCATTTCCTGTCCAATCAACGGCCCCCTCTTGGCCCCATCACATCACCCAGGTCTCATAACATATCGTTTAGCAGTACTTTATCTATCAAGCTGGGTCATAACTTGAATGATCACCCTGTATAGGTTTGAACATCTAATATTATTGATTGTTATCTGTGCGTAATAATGAAAGCTTCCGTTGATAGTTCCCATCATTATGTCATTACAGAGTAAAAAAAAACATTATAAATGTGCCAAACCGGTGGTGTTATTCACGTTCGTTGATGTTTCTAGACTCGTCTGCCATTGTGGCTTGATACGCAAATTCCAGTGGTGGTTACTCGATTTTCAGGTCCGAGTTTCTGGCAGTAAGTTTCAATGAATTACTGAATGGTGGAAGCTGAGGGGACATTAGGACGTATTAAATATTTATGTGTGGGGATGTGGTAGAGGGCAACCGCCACGTGATGGGTGTGGGAGGCACGTAATCGATTGGGTCTGTCTGACTGAAACAATTCAGTTTGCAAGATTTCATCCCCTACAGCGGGTCATCGCACAACAACGACGATATTGCAACTTAAAAATTACACTTAAAATATACAACAGATTACGTGATTGTGCTAAAGTTAAACTTTACTGTGTTATTGTTGAACGAACGGTAAGAATTGGAATAATAGACGTTTATACACTTAAGCACGTTATTGTGCTCAAGTTAAACTTTAATGTGTCATTGCTGAAGAAACGGTAAGAATTGTAGTAAAAAGGTTTACACGTATAAATAGCGATGATCTACTCGATTACCAAAAATAATAAAAACTGTGAAAATCTTGTGTTTGTGATGAATTTGTAGGGGTGACCAAACACCCTCAATTTCCTCTCCCCCTACCCATTTGGATTGACGTGTTAGCAGCTGCTGTGCCTTTAGGGTTTCATCGATAAGCAGACTCCAGAAAGGTACCACGCAGCCTTCGTCCAACCTCTACATCCCACTGCCGTAATATCAACCGTCAGGTCAGTGGCTTCTTCCGTAGATTCCATCTCACTAGCCAATGTGATGCCAAGCGTTAACGGTCATCACATCACAAACCCAGACGCCTTAATGTCATACCTGCGGTCAGTTGCAAGCAGTCAAGCTGGCCACAAGGGCTGATTATCACCAAGGGAAGCTCAAAACTGCAGCTGTAACGACAGCACTAATTACTGCAAGACATTCCTGTCCAAATGCAACCCTTTAAGTTTCTTAATTTCGTACTTCTCCGCTTAACTAATTGAGGTACACTTTACATCATATCTTAAGTGGCATTTAGGACTGTTATCAGTGCATGTGGAATGGTCACTGTAAGGCCTTTTGTCGTCTTTTTGAAACCGAGAACTTTTCGCTCAGTAAATTGCAGTTTCTCTCACAGACTCTTTCTACAGTTACGCTTGCACTCGACCAGGCGTTCCTGAGGCTTAGAAGTGGCGTAATCATGCTTTCGTGAAATTAAGTTTTGGAGAACACATATTCAGCCGTAAATTGCCAAGGAGAATAATGGTTGAATGGCTTTCGTAATTTTCACTGATTTAATCATAATGATAGGAACAATATTAAGTGCAAAAATAATTATGTAACTGGTTAAATCAATTGTTGAACAGGTTTAGTCGAGTTAAAGACTGGAACATTCAATATAAACAGGCTGAGAGAGAATCATTCAGTCAGGAAACCGACAATACAGCCAACAATACCTAACGTTTACAGAAAAAAATAACCTAGGTATTACTTCTACTGCTATTTAACTAGGGGTCGGACGAATATTCGAATATTCGTTCGTTAAGGGCATATTCGAATATGATATATTCCATTCGAATATTCACAAAAAAATTCTGTGTAATTGTACGTTCTTATTTTATTTTTCTGTTGGTTTTTGGTTTCCTGTGGCCTTCTCGAGTCCCAGTCAGTCCGCACTCTGCTTTTTTCCGTTCCCCCTTCCCTCCCAACCAATCTGTAGGGAATGATCCATGTCAGCCAATTGATAGATGATGTCCACTTCCATATCACGCATGAAAGGTAAAGACACCTTGGTGAAATATGGTCATGCCGTACTGCAGTTGCATTTCATCATTTATGGGGGGGGGGGGGAGGTTGTGTTATGTATGCCTCCAGATTGTCTTCCTTAGTAGATAAATTTAACTTGTGGTTATATTACGTATGTCTTGCATTGCCAATAGACTAAATAAAACTTAGATATTTAATGATAAACGGATTTTTTAGAGGGGGAAACAGGTGTAAACTCGGGAAAAAAATTTTGAACGAATATTTGAATATTCGAATATTTTTTGGGCGAATATTCGAATATGTTTTTCCCCTATTCGTCCGACCCCTATATTTAACCCTCGTTTATAAAGTCAATGATTTTTTTTAAATCTGATTTTATTTATTTTTTTGCACAGAATAAGTTATTGCAAATGAAGCAATGATTAAAAAAGCCAAAGGCTCAAGAAGAGTTAAATAAATACAGATGCAAACCTACTTACGTTACCTGTTGGACTTATATGTCAGAATGCCTGAGCGGGGAATCGAACCCACGATCTTTAAAACCAAAGGCTGAGGGCCTACCACTGAGCCATACTGACATGTCCAAAAAATAACACTTGTAGTTCCCCGCTCAGGCAGTCTGACATTGAAGTCCAATGTCAGAATTAATGGCAGCTAGGTCATTAGCGCCGACTTCATGAAGGTACAATGTCACCAAGCAGTAGAGGGTTGTCTAGACATTAAAACGTCCACTCCTATGGCTATCGGTCCGCTTTAAGATTGTTCAAGAGTGCTTTTGATCGGTCTTGATTGGTTTGTTTGAGTGATGGGTTTGGCTGGGTGCCTTTTAGCTCAGATTGGGACCGGCACACTTCTGTTTCTGTTTTTTATATCTTCCCGTTCAATAAACGCCATACTCCGTAGTTGCGTTGTCCTGCAATATTGTGTTTACTTTAAAAAAATCTAGCAAATTAGAATTATTCTTTGTTCCATCTTGTTCAACTCAATAATTGTACTTTTTATTGGCTCAAAGAAAATTAGGTCAGTAGTTATTTTAAATTAGGCCATAAGTTATTTTAAATTTCATAAAACTTTATTTACCTACTTTAAAATTCGAAATGCATACCGTAATTCCAATGAAGACATTAACATAGCTCTGTCTCGTAACGATAGTTTGAAATCGATCTGTTCCTCGAGCAGCTGCACACACCTGAACTATCTCTTTGCCAACTCGACACTAGCAATATCCTTAATTAGGTAAAGGGACAAGACTGCGCTCACATATTTTAATAATAGTCTATTATAAACACTGAAAGCATAAACTAGAGACTTTCATTAATTGCGCATAAAGCAAGTTTTATCATAGCTACCAGTAAACGACCATGCAATTCCATGGTCCATCGTTAGCTGACGTTAATTTTAACACTAAATATTATTGGTAAGCTTCACGAATTTAACATAAGGTAAGTTAGTAGCTTTCCACCACAAACTACTTTTTATGAACCTTGTAAAGCACGAATCCCTTTCGTAATATCTGGAATAATTTACTAACCATAATTGTTAAGGTAAAAGTTTCATGCGAGTGTAAACTCTGGATTCGTATAGTGTTAGTTTAATTGCGCGACAGATAAATTTACCATAAAATTTTACTGTTTTAAAGCTTCGAAATACAGAGCCGTAAGCGTAATGTCCAAATATTAACCTAATTGCTTTTACGCGACTTTTAGATTTTCATGCGCGGTGTGAGCGCGTGCAACAGCTCATTTTAATACACTCATTCATTTTTGAGGCACCTGCTTTGAATATTAAAGCAGTCGCCGTCGTAAATGTACCTGGTTCGTTGCGCCATTAACTTAATGGAGATTAAGAAAGAAGAGAGGGATTGCAATTTAAGTCACCATGATTCAACTTTGGGTAGTTTGCTACATCAACTGCATTTCGACCTAACATCTGCATTTGATTTCGTTAATGACGGGGTTCGTCCATTTTTTGAATGTGCTTAACAAGCAAGTGCGCCGTAAATTGAAAAGTGTGAAAAATGTATGGCCTATGTAGCAAAGGGTATTAGAAGGTGACCCCTAACTTAAGGCAAGTCTCACAATAACCTGGGAATGCATATAAACTTTAATTTTCAGAGCCAATATTTTGCTCCTTGGTCACCTACAAAACAAAGACAACAATGAGAATGATGTAAAATGAAACCAAACGTACCCAGAATCTTCGCACTTAAAATGAAATGATGACACTTTAAAAGGTTCAAAAACTTCCAGGAAGGGGTCTAGACTTTTACACAAGAGAACTGGGGGACGCCATGTAGGAAAGTGACGTCATTTCCGTACCTACAAAACATTAACAATTGTCTTCCGACAATTGTTTCCACCGTTGCATAACAGGAAAGTTTTTAACAGAGTTCATTGCCCTTTGCTGATTAACTGTCATGGTATATGCTTCTAGATGTATGCGAATTTTTTCAATGGGTTCTCTGTGAATAATTTCGGTATTGCTAACTAGTATAGTATGGTTTGTGGCCTTAGCAAGTTTCACAATCACATATTTGTCATTGCTTATTGTGATACTTGCCTTGTCAGGGGTCACAATCTAATACCCATTTTCGCCTACTAACAAATTAAGTTTACATTTGTATAAGCAATGTACCGTGCGAACCTGCTATTGGATGCAGAGCTTCACCACATTATTTGTGGTCAGGCGCCGAATCAGACGCTAGCCATGTAAGATCATTTGTCCCAGATAGTCGATGATCATTCGTCGCCTCGGAATGACTTTTTAGTTCTTGTTTTTGACCCTATTGATTATAACAAGATGGATAAGAGACTAAACTACTGCCTTGGTGCTGATGACCTCGCTTATACAGTTGTTAAGTGCTCAAACTAAATAGTGGTTGTTTCAGAAACAGAATAAAGATGATCCAGAGCCTCAAATGAGTGTCCGTGATACTCAAAAAAAAAAAAACATGCGACAAAAAAAAAAAAAACACTAACATTCAATAACAAGGTAGTGTACACGCGGTATCTTCATCAGAGTAAAAATAACAAAGTATCGTCACTCCTCAGCTTTCCTTCACGACGTATGTCACTTGCCACCATGTGTATTACCGCATGTACCATTTCTCGTTCTGGCTTGAAGACATTTGTCAATCCGGGGTTGAGGCTTAATGGCTCGTCGACAGCCAGGTCACCAGCGCCAATCTCAGTCACAGTGCAGTGGTCCGGGTTGCCGCTGCACCACACATTACAGAGATGTTTAACAAACCCCAAACCTATATCATATCATAGATCATAAAAAAACACTTGAGCCCCCCCCCCAAAAAAAAACATGCGACAAAAAAAAACACATTTCTATAACAAGGTAGTGTACACGCGATATCTTCATCAGAGTAAAAATAATAAAGTATCATCACTCCTCTGCTTTCCTTCATGACGTATGTCACTTACCACCATGTGTCTGCTTCGGAGCAGCCTGTTAGACGAATGTAAGGTTTTTTTTTTTTTGGTTTTGTTATTTTAACTCTGATGAAGATACCGCTTGTACACGCCTTGGTATTGAAATATTAGTGTTATTTTTTTTTTTGTCGTGTGTGCTTTTGGCTCCAGTGTCTGTTATGAACAGTACTGCACAAAACCATTTCTGTATCATAGATCTGTACCTCCTGCAAAAACTACAAAAAAAAAAAAAAACCTCGGACAGGAAGAATGACTTATGGAAGGGCTTTTAACTATTTTCTAGGACAACCTACGTTAAAAATACATTGTGTAGATTTTTAGCTGAGAACAACAATTAACCAATGGGAAGCCAATAAACTGCGGCCACAAGCCAATCACGCCTCCTTAACAGCGATTAAACGACCACACGGTATTTTATCAGATTAAACTATCGGCGTCACCGCTCCATCTTGAATTAACGTTCGACTCGTCTTGTACCGCGGCTTACGCCGCATAAATAAAGTATGAAAGAACTGCATTTGGTAGGTCTAAATCAATTGCTAAGCGTATACGACGTACCTGACAGTCAAGTGACACATTATTTAATATCTCGGCGACGTGCGTTTAATCTTTGGTTACCATAGTAACAGAAGTCAGCTGCCCACCGAAGCGCGTTACGTCGTTCTGGTTAGGCCTATCGCCAATACTATACTTTGTTCCACATTATGTTTTCAGAAAACTGACTGTA
>JAHWFP010193321.1:53875-66252 GCA_023313725.1 Lithobius niger
TTCCTGACGGTGAGCTAATGACTGATGAGCTTTTGTCCAGTGAGCTTTCTGTCCTACATTCACCAGAAGCAACAGCCCTCTGGCGGATTAGTACACAGAGAGATACCAACCGTGGTTGCTAAAATGGCTCCGCCGTTCCCATGCAATTCACTATTCATTCAAGTTGCTGAAAAAGCTTTATCGCCGAGAATTTCTTGGCAATCCGATTTAGTAAATGAAATTTTATAACTGCATATTAATTACTTTAACTTCTTACAGCTTTGTAGTTTCTGTTAATTCTACCATAACGAGGTCTACACAGCCTCGTTTGCGGTAGGTGATTACATTTTTCAATCGGTGGGAGGCAGCCATCTTGTTTCTGAATCTGAGCTAGCATCTCTTTCGTTGCCGCTTGAATCCATCTAGCACTCTTCAAGACGAGAAAAGAGACGCATCCGATGCAAGCCGCGCGGCAAATTGCAGTTAAATTGTAGGGGGAAAAAACCAGCCATTTTGCAAATTGCTTTAGCACTGCAAGGAAAAGAAATGCACAGAAACACAAATTCTGAAATTGGCTAATGGTTCTAGCTATTAACGGCTGCATCATTAAAATTTCAAGGGGGAATTTTCGGATTAGGGTCTAATTTTTTGGGAGAAAAAAAGACTCGTAGGGAAGGAACGGAAAGAGGAGCTGTGGTTGGGAGACTTGGATGCAACCAGGAGCTAATGAATGGATACACGTCCGAGTATCCATGCTGTAATCGTCGCTTCACACTCCATCCCTTGTCACGAGGTGATCAGGAAGAGAAGTTGAGAGTTTCCCTTCTCAGCTTCCGGCCAGTTGATTCAACAACGCTTAGATGCTATTTTTGAAAGTAATGATAAAAGAGGTATGTTTATTCAGCTAAAAATTTATACATAGTATTTTTAACATAGGTTGTCCTAGAAAATAGTTACACGCCCTTCCAGTAAGTCTGTCCTACTGTCCAAGGTTTTTTTTCAAGTTTTTGGAGGAAGTACAGATCTATGATACAGAAATGGTTTTGTGCAGTACGGTACTGTTCATAAAAGACACAGGAGCCGAAAGCACACACGACAAGAAAAGACACAAATATTTCGATACCAAGGCGTGTACAAGCGGTATCTTCATCAGAGTAAAAATAACAAAACAAAAACAAAAACACCTTACGTTCGACTAACAGGCTGCTCTGAAGCAGACACATGGTGGCAAGTGACATACGTCATGAAGGAAAGCTGAGGAGTGATGATACTTTGTTATTTTTACTCTGATGAAGATACCGCATGTACACTACCTTGTTATCGAATGTTAGTGTTTTTTTTTGTCGCATGTTCCTTTTGGGCTCCCGTGTTTTTTTATGATATGATATAGGTTTGGGGTTTGTTTAACATCTCCATAATGTATGGCGCAGCGGCTACCCGGACTACTGCACTGTGACTGAGATTGGCGCTGGTGACCTGGCTGTCGACGCGCCATTAAGCCTCAACCCCCGGTTTCACAAATGTCCTCAAGCCAGAACGAGAAATGGCACATGCGGTAATAGGATCACGGACACTCATTTGAGCGTCCGGATCATCTTTATTCTGGTTCTGAAACAACCACTATTTAGTTTGAGCACTTAACAACTGTATAAGCGAGGTCAACAGCACCAAGACAGTGGTAGTCTCTTATCCATCTTGTTATAATCAACAGGGTCAAAAACAAGCCGTAAGTCACGCCGAGGCGACGAATGATCATCGACTATCTGGGACAAATGATCTTGCATGGCTAGCGTCCGATTCGCCGCATGACCACAAATAATGCGGTGAAGCTCTGCATCCAATAGCTGGTTCGCACGGTACATTATTGCTTATACAAATGTAAACTTAATTTGTAAACAGGCGAAAATGGGTATTAGAAGGTGCCCCCTGACAAGGCAAGTCTCACAATAAGCAATGACAAATATGTGATTGTCAAACTTGCCAAGGACGCAAACCATACTATGCTAGTTAGCAATACCGAAATCATCCACAGAGAACCCATTGAAAAAATTCGCATACGTCTAGAAGCATATACCATGACAGTTAACCAGCAAAGGACAATGAACTCTGTTAAAAACTTTTCCTGTTATGCAACAATTGTCGGAAGAACTACCTGTTAATGTTTTGTAGGTACGGAAATGACGTCACTTTTCAACATGGCGTCCCCCAGTTCTCTTGTGTAAGAGTCTAAACCCCTTCCTGGGTGTTTTTGTGACCTTTTAAAGTGTCATCATTTCATTTTAATTACTAAGATTCTGGGTACGTTTGGTTTCATTTTACATCATTCTCGTTGTCTTTGTTTTGTAGGTGAAAAGGAGCAAAATATTGGCTCTGAAAATTAAAGTTTGTATGCATTCCTAGGTTATTGTGAGACTTGCCTTGTCAGGAGGCACCTTCTAATACCCATGCTTATACAAAATAACTTTGCTAAATATGCCAGTATATTTTTCACACTTTTTAATTTACGGCGCACTTGCTTGTTAAGCACATTCAAAAAATGGACGAACCCCGTCATTAACGAAATCAAATGCAGATGTTAGGTCGAAATGCAGTTGATGTAGCAAACTACCCAAAGTTGAATCATGGCGACTTAAATTGCAATCCCTCTCTTCTTTCTTAATCTCCATTAAGTTAATGGCGCAACGAAGCAGGTACATTTGTGATGGCGACTGCTTTAATATTCAAAGCAGGTGCCTCAAAAATGAATGAGTGTATTAAAATGAGCTGTTGCACGCGCTCACACCGCGCATGAAAATCTAAAAGTCGCGTAAAAGCA
The DNA here is from genome assembly GCA_023313725.1 of Lithobius niger. Taxonomy (NCBI): domain Eukaryota; kingdom Metazoa; phylum Arthropoda; class Chilopoda; order Lithobiomorpha; family Lithobiidae; genus Lithobius; species Lithobius niger. The sequence continues at coordinate 56,670 of JAHWFP010193321.1, forward strand.
ATTAGGTTAATATTTGGACATTACGCTTACGGCTGTGTATTTCGAAGCTTTAAAACAGTAAAATTTTATGGTAAATTTATCTGTCCTGCAATTAAACTAACTCTATATAAATTCAGAGTTTACCCTCGCATGAAACTTTAACAGTAACAATTATGGTTAGTAAATTATTCCAAATATTACGAAAGGGATTCGTGCTTTACAAGGCTCATAAAAAGTAGTTTGTGGTGGAAAGTACTAACTTAGATTACGTTAAATTTGTGAAGCTTGCCAATAATATTTAGTGGTAAAATTAATGTCAGCTAAAGATGGAGCATGGAATTGCACGGTCGTTTACTGGTAGCTACGATAAAACTTGCTTTAGGCACAATTAATGAAAGTCTCTAGTTTATGTTTTCAGCGTTTATAATAGACTATTATTAAAATATGTGAGCGCAGTCTTGTCCCTTTACCTAATTAAGGATATTGCTAGTGTCGAGTTGGCAAAGAGATAGTTCAGGTGTGTGCAGCTGCTCGTGGAACAGATCGATTTCAAACTATCGTTACGAGACAGAGCTATGTTAATATCTTCATTGGAATTAATGTATGCATTTCGAATTTTAAAGTAGGTAAATAAAGTTTTATGAAATTTAAAATAACTTATGGCCTAATTTAAAATAACTACTGACCTAATTTTCTTTGAGCCAATAAAACTCACGTTTATTGAGTTGAGCAAGATGGAACAAAGAATAATTCTAATTTCCTACATTTTTTTTGAAAGTGAACGCAATATTGCAGGACAACACAACTATGGAGATTGGCGTTTATTGAACGGGAAGATATAAAAAAAACAGAAACAGAAGTGTGCCGGTCCCAATCTGAGCTAAAAGGCACCCACCCAAACCCATAACTCAAACAAACCAATCAAGACCGATCATAAGCACTCTTGAACAATCTTAAAGCGGGGCCGATAGCCATAGGAGTGGACGTTTTAATGTCTAGACAACCCTCTACTGCTTGGTGACATTGTACCTTCATGAAGTCGGCGCTAATGACCTAGCTGCCATTAATTCTGACATTGGACTTAAATGTCAGACTGCCTGAGCGGGGAACTACGAGTGTTTCCTTTTGGACTTGTCAGTATGGCTCAGTGGTAGGCCCTCAGCCTTTGGTTTTAAAGATCGTGGGTTCGATTCCCCGCTCAGGCAGTCCGACATATAAGTCCAACAGGTAACGTAAGTAGGTTTGCATCTGTATTTATTTAACTCTTGTTGAGCCTTTGGCTTTTTTAATCATTGCTTCATTTGCAATAACTTATTCTGTGCCAAAAAAGTAAAATCAGATTTTAAAAATTCATTGATTTTATAAACGAAGGTTAAATATAGGGGGTCGGACGAATAGGGGAAAAACATATTCGAATATTCGCCCAAAAAATATTTGAATATTCAAATATTCGTTCAAAAATTTATTTCCTGAGTCTACACCTGTTTCCCCCTCTAAAAAAAATCCGTTTTTCATTAAATATCTAAGTTTTATTTAGTCTATTGGCAATGCAAAGCATACGTAACCACAAGTTAAATTTAATCTACTAGAAAGGCAACCTGTAAGGCATACATAACACAACCCCCCAATAAATGATGAAATGGAACTGCAGTACAGCATGACCATATTTCACCAAGGTGTCTTTACCTTTCATGCGTGATATGGAAGTGGACATCATCTATCATTTTGGCTCACATGGATCATTCCCTACAGATTGGTTGGGAGGGAAGGGGGAACGGAAAAAAGCAGAGTGCGGACTGACTGGGACTCGAGAAGGCCACAAGAAAACCAAAAACCAACTCAAAAATAAAATAAAAACGTAAAATTACACAAATTTTTTTTGCGAATATTCGAATGGAAAATGTGATATTCGAATATGCTCTTAACGAACGAATATTCGAATATTCGTCCGACCCCTAGTTAAATAGTAGTAGAAGTAATACCTAGGTTATTTTTTTCTGGGAACGTTAGGTATTGTTGGCTGTAGTGTTGGTTTCCTGACTGAATGATTCTCTCTTAGCCTGTTTATATCGGACGTTCCAGTCTTTAACTCCACTGTTCAACAATTGATTTAACCAGTTACATAATTATTTTTGCACTTAATATTGTTCCTAACATTATGATTTAATCAGTGAAAATTACGAAAGCCATTCAACCATTATTCTCCTTGGCAATTTACGGCTGAATATGTGTTCTCCAAAACTTAATTACGCGAAAGCATGATTACGCCACTTCTAAGCCTCAGGAACGCCTGGTCGAGTGCAAGCGTAACTGTAGAAAGAGTCTGTGAGAGAAACTGCAATTTACTGAGCGAAAAGTTCTCGGTTTCAAAAAGACGACAAAACGCCTTACAGTGACCATTCCACAGGCACTGATAAGTCCTAAATGCCACTTAAGATATGATCTAAAGTGTACCTCAATTAGTTAAGCGGAGAAGTACGAAATTAAGAAACTTAAAGGGTTGCATTTGGACAGGAATGTCTTGCAGTAATTAGTGCTGTCGTTACAGCTGCAGTTTTGAGCTTCCCTTGGTGATAATCAGCCCTTGTGGCCAGCTTGACTGCTTGCAACTGACCGCAGGTATGACATTAAGGCGTCTGGGTTTGTGATGTGATGACCGTTAACGCTTGGCATCTCATTGGCTAGTGAGATGGAATCTACGGAAGAAGCCACTGACCTGACGGTTGATACTACGGCAGTGGGATGTAGAGGTTGGACGAAGGCTGCATGGTACCTTTCTGGAGTCTGCTTATCGATGAAACCCTAAAGGCACAGCAGCTGTTCACACGTCAATCCAAATGGGTAGGGGGAGAGGAAATTGAGGGTGTTTGGTCACCCCTACAAATTCATCACAAACACAAGTTTTTCACAGTTTTTATTATTTTTGGTAATCGAGTAGATCATTGCTATTTATACGTGTAAACCTTTTTACTACAATTCTTACCGTTTCTTCAGCAATGACACATTAAAGTTTAACTTGAGCACAATCACGTGCTTAAGTGTATAAACGTCTATTATTCCAATTCTTACCGTTCGTTCAACAATAACACAGTAAAGTTTAACTTTAGCACAATCACGTCATCTGTTGTGTAATTTTTCATTGTATAACCCGTCTATTATTCCAATTCTTATCGTTTCCTCAACAATGACACAGTACAGTTTAACTTAAGCGCAATCACGTAATCTGTTGTATATTTTAAGTGTAATTTTTAAGTTGCATTATCGTCGTTGTTGTGTGATGACCCGCTGTAGGGGATGAAATCTTGGAAACTGAATTGTTTCAGTCAGACAGACCCAATCGATTACGTGCCTCCCACACCCATCACGTGGAGGTTGCCCTCTACTACATCCCCACACATAAATATTTAATACGTCCTAATGTCCCCTCAGCTTCCACCATTCAGTAATTCATTGAAACTTACTGCCAGAAACTCGGACCTGAAAATCGAGTAACCACTACTGGAATTTGCCTATCAAGCCACAATGGCAGACGAGTCTAGAAACGTCAACGAACGTGAATAACACCACCGGTTTGGCACATTTATAATGTTTTTTTACTCTGTAATGACATAATGATGGGAACTATCAACGGAAGCTTTCATTATTACGCACAGATAACAATCAATAATATTAGATGTTCAAACCTATACAGGGTGATCATTCAAGTTGTGACCCAGCTTGATAGATAAAGTACTGCTGAACGATATGTTATGAGACCTGGGTGATGTGATGGGGCCGTTGATTGAACAGGAAATGGATGACCTTGTTAAATGTTATCAAGGTCATTCAACTGCTAACTTCTTATATATGAAACACCATGAGTATAAATTAGGAATATGTAGGGAACAAAGAGACATTGCCAATGGAAAAAACAGGACGAAAACAGGACCAGATTTGCAGGACCTATGACGTATGTGAAATGGCAGCTCTCGACCCATGAAAGTAGGCGATGCTTCCCTGCACGACGGAGTGTTTGAATGGAATGCCATTCAGGGGTCATAGGTCCTGCAAATCTGTTCCGATTTTCGTTTTGTTTTTTGAATTGGTAATGCCTCTTTGTTCCCTACATATTCCTAATTTATACTCATGGTGTGTGAAGCATATTTAAGAAGTCAGCAGTTGAATGTCCTTGATAACATTTGGCAAGGTCATCCATTTCTTGTCCAATCAGTGGCCCCTCTTGGCCTGATCGCATCACCCGGGTCTCATAACATATCGTTCAGTAGTACTTTAGCTATCAAGCTGGGTCACAACTTAACTGATCATCCTGCGTAGAAGGGTTAATCTACATAACATCAAAGTTATTTTTCCAAACCGGTAACAAAGTTTTAAGGAACTGTTATAAATCCATTTGGTTCATTTGAACGATAAAAGAAAGCATGTATGGTGACGAAAAACACAGCAACTTCTATTCCGATGTGATCAGAATGCAATGCCTTCTTTCATTTAATTAGATCAATGCAATGCAACGCACTGATGTAACTAAATGAAGGAAGTGTAGTTGTTTTTACTCTGAAGAGGGCATCGCAAACTGATGTCGAAATATAGGTTTTTGTGTTTTTCATTGCCGTGCGTCTGGCATTTCTTTTATCAAACTAACTCATCACACGCTTTCCTAAAATGATTTTAGACAACTGATACAAGGCAGTTAGTTAATCCTCACGCTACAAGGGAGTAATATAGATACATCGTGACGATAAACAGGTAAGTATTCCATTAATCCATTATTGTGACATTTCTAGGAAAAGCGAATGATTAATAAATTTTAGAGTGAAGAGCAGAATTTTATGGGATATATCAATATCCCACACAATTTGCACGCCTGTTCAAAAATTCAATCCTTTTATAAGAATCGTGCAGGGAAGATTTCAAGAAGAATTCTACAACACGAACGAGTCTAACATCATCCGGTGCAAACATCTAGCTCTGCTATTTGCCAAATTTCATAACTTCTTCTTGAACCCCTTATTGAACTCTTTAAGAAACATTCAACAGTGTTCTAGAAGAAGTTCAAGAAGAATTCTTGAAATTTGGCAAATAACAGATCTATGTGACCTGGATATGTTACTCCTCTTGTTTGTCGTGCTCACTTCTGTGCCAATTCCGCCATAAATCGTTGAACTAGTAACCTGTCACAGACCTTGTTTTTTTTTCCAGTGTACATGCTGCAACTAAGGCGCACAAATTTGACTATTTCGTTAAACTATTTCATCCACTTGTACGTATAATTGTAAAATTTTTATTGAGCTCGTCATTTAATATTCTTTGATTCGGTTGATTTGAATTCTGCAATTAACATTGACTGTACAGCCATTTTGGCATTCAATATTGATTTGGAGCATATAGCTTTGTTGCTCATACACTTGCTCATGCACGAATGCTTCTGCAAACTAATGTTGCCCTTTAGTTACAAGTAGAAATACAAAAATTACCAGCAAACGTTTAACATACTATTTCGAGTGTACTAGCCCCATCCATGTTTACGAAGTATTTGATGTTTACATTGTTTAGAATGTACGATGTTTTGTTCCATTTGTTGTAGCGATACTAACCTCCATCGCATTTCGTCAGCCAACCCGTAATTTCGTTTGCTTCGGCGATGTGTATCGTAGTAGGTAGGCCTAAATTACGTTTTTATGCCGCTGATTCACCAAGTTAAATATAAAGCTACAAATCCTTACAAGAAGGATTTATATGTCCTTAAAAGTCCAAAGTCAGACTATTCACAACGGTGACGTGATTGCCCTTATATAGGCACATAGGCATATAGTAAACAGCTTGCGTGCTCTAAGGGCGATATATTGTCAAGATCTGTGGTTTGTTAGTTGGTGACCGTTCAGCGACGAGTGACAATTCCACCTATATATCGTGACATCTTTTTAGGAGTGGTTTTGTGGGTAACGTATTTTAGGTTGTCGTTAATTTCCATGAGTAACGATCAACGAATAAGTTAGTGAATTTGAATTTACTGCGTAAGGACCTTGGCCTCTCATGTACGCTCTCGTAAATACGAAAACAAAGCATAACAACACCAAATTTCAAAGACACGTTAGCGTAGAACGCAACCAAAAGGCAACTAAACTCCGCCATGCAGCTTAGTCTCTTCGCGCACAGAAGACCTGTTACCTATACATGTCATCCCAACTTTCTCACATGAAAACACGGTCCCTCCACTGTGTATCCGCTGAGTATCTGTGTACCAACTGGAGCAGGGCACACTATTATCACAGGAGTGATACACTTCCTACTGCGTGGCGACCTTCTTTCCCACCTCACTGGAGGAAAGTGTGGAAACTGGACTTCCCGTTCCCGCAGTAAAGTAGCCTTAGCAATGTTTTGCTACTATTAACGTGTCATAAAGCTACATGCTCACACGTTACGTAATAATGTCCCAACTTTTAACAATGTCTTCGTATTAAGAAGCATTACGTGTCATACGCATGATGACGTCGTATTTGTCTAGCTTCTCTTCGTCTTGCCTCTAAATAAAGCAAGATGGCTAGGAACTCGTTCGGTTTCTATGCTCTCTGAACCGACGGGATGTTTTCCCCAAAATTGCAATCACAGTCGTAATAGGCGTGTAGCCTAATGTTGATTATCTTTTCATGCAACCAAATGTAAACCGATTTGTACTCTGGAGAAGATACTCCATCGAGAGCGATGTCAAAACAAAGTTTTGCGGATTGTATTCAATAAAAGATGTCGGACAGAAGTATCGTCCTTAATGCCATGGTATATGCATCCCCTGCTCCTTTTCAAGAATAAAACCCTGCCATCGTTGCCGTAAAAAATACTTCAAGCTTCCGTCCCATTCTTTGGCGCCTATAAGCAGCATGATCCGCGAATCCTCTGACGTGGGGAGAAACAATTTTGCATCAAGTATCACAGTCGGGATAGTTGGGGATGAATTCAATTCCTTTCACACTCAACCGTATTTCCGTGCCCCACAGTTGTGGCAACACACGGAAAGCACCTTGCGTCGATCCGCACACCACTTTGCCGCAGGGGTAACGCACTTTCCACTGTGTACACTAGGTCCAGACCCCTCTGTTGTGAGCCACACATATGCAACATTGAGCCAGTGTAATCGATTTAGAGGATAGTGCTTATTGGATGCTGTGAAAGGAGGTAAAAAAAAAATCGTCCGAGGCTGCTTCCCACCACGGATGTTTTCTAGCTCCGAGGACAACATTCGATAGAAGCATTCCGCCAAATCCATAACACCGGCCCATTTTTGCAAGTGTCGCAATAACTGATTTATTACGATACGTAAATCGGTTCCGATATGAATCTTTTAGTGATTTTATGGCATTTTTCGTTAGAATTTGCAACAATCGTTGTGAATCTTTGAACGATGTGCTTGCACCTCTTCTCGGCGTTGGCGTCACCAGTTGAAGCATCGTTCGAGGATCTGGGAGTCTTTTTCATTGTTCCAAAGTGTCCAGTGTCAATTGTTCCACTTGTTGGGATTTGATTGGTATAATTATTGCGTAAATCAATTAGCACAACAATGTGAAAAATAAGTAGTAGTTATTTTCATACTTTTGCAACAATTGTCTCTCTATACGTGATTTATTGTGATAGTTTTGTTCTTCCGAGGCTCAGCCGAGGCTGGCGTTAAGAACTGAGGAAGCAAAACAATCACAGTAAATCACGTATAGCGTGATAATTGTTGCAATCGTATGCCAGTAACTAGTTTATCACCATACTTTAAATACTTTTTTTTCCGTTTGTGGATGAATTCGAGTTGTTTCATGTCATTATTCTTGGTATCGTCCATTGTTTTTCTGCCTAGCGTTCAACAATCCTTGGCTGCTACAATGTTATTACAATGTTCATTGTCATAAGTGTAGCAATGAGTTAGTTATTCTGATACTTATAACAATACGGTAACAATACGAACGCTGACGGGATAGCATAGGAACTGTAAAAGTGTAACTGTTTAGTAGCCTCAGGGCCGAAAATAAGCGGGTTTGGACGCTCAGACTGCAACCAGCTAACTGCCAATAGCCCAAAAAAATTCTCTGAGGTCGTTTTATCGTCACCCCTCCCCTCTATATATTCCTATATCCGCCCCAGGAATGCGCTAACATTAGGTTTGCTGGTTTAGACCATGTTTTGGCTTCGTCGAGTTTACGCGCGTATGAATCGATCTTTCAAAATGGTGTTTTCGCAGGGATGAGGCTTTATTGTGACACTTACAACATGCTGTCTTGCAATAATGCTGTCAACAATGCTGTATCCGATTTATTGCTTAGATTCATTGCTTAAGTATACACGTGTGCTTTTTTTCGCATTGTCGCGCCAGGTGATTTAACACTATTACAACGCTCAAAATTCCAACAAGTTAAAATTTGATAATTTCGGTGAAATGCTTACCTACAAGTAGCACATGAATGCCCAACGAAAATGTCCTAGCTTTACTTATTCGGAACATTACTGCAGGTCTCCGGTCACGTAATTAGACGGAGACTTTTAAACAATAAAAATGAGAAAATTGTGGTAATTAGAAATAGTCACAGCCATACTTTTGCAACAATGTGTCGCGATAAGTGATTTACTGTACAGTTTTTGCGTCAAAGGATGCAGTCTTGAGCAAACAATGAACCAGCTAATTTTATTGATTTACGTATTTAAATACAAAATCTTGCTAAAAAAGGTTCAAATTGGTCCGAAAGTTATCGTGCAGACAAACAGACAGACATCAGCAAGGGATGAAAATTTCCCTTACTCGCCTTCGCAGTTAATTGTATTAAATTAGTGGCTTTTGCATCGAATTCAGTAGGCGATACAATACATAACAAATACAGTACTCTAATTACGTGTGGTATTATTAGTATTTTTAATGAAAAATTTGTGTCTAATTCCTATTAATGTAAAAATGTAAACGTATATTTCACTGCATGGGCAAGTTTCCACTGTGGTACAAGAATTTTATGTCGGTTAAGTTATGCTTAGTTATACCACGCGCCAAGGCTGTTAGCCGTGACGCGCGTGTCACGTGACTGGGCTAGTCCACTCAGACGGAAAAGATCCGCTAATCTCGTTCGTCATTGGCTGACTCATGATGACATCACGGCAAACAGCCGTGGCTCGTGGTATAAGAGAAGTGTGAAGATGTAATAGTGGCAGATGTACGGTGAGGGGGGGGGGGCGAGAAGTAGATGGGCAACCCCCCGCCCCTTTTTTTTTAAAGTTTGTAATGTTCCGTGAATTTATATATTACGTACTTTGAGGTTCCTCGTGAAGCCATTGTACTAGACGGCGAGAAGGATAATTTTGCTAGTTAATTCCAATCGGGCATTCCCGGAATCTTTTACATGCCACAACTGACGTGAGCACGAGGAATTACAGGGCCCTTCTCTTCCAGAAAATACCAGTGGTGGCTGAGGCCGGGTTCGAACGTGGAACCTCTTGCACGTCAAATAGTCATGGTAACCACCGGGCCACCGTTTCCTATTATTTATAACATCCTATGTACATAAGGCCATTAAAAATAAGGAGGTGGTTCGCGGGGCCTTTTTCTTAGAAATCTGTGCGGGTAGGCGGAATTTTATTTTTCATT